>JADLOZ010000459.1:0-50000 GCA_017562165.1 Ectropis grisescens | reverse complement strand
AAGTTAAACAAATATTTTGAAAATTAACAATCGATAAATTCCAAATGATTTTAAAAAGCAATGTCAAATTATTATTTTTTTGCTTTATTTTCATTACCCACTCGGTAACGAAGTACAGAGAGAGAAAAGTACAGTGTGACTATAACATCTGTGGTTTTCAATAAAATTTTGCAATCATAATATTATCATAGAGGTACATAGTTTACAAGATTCCATCGGCATAGATTGTTTTACATTAACTTTTTTATTCAATTCGTTAATAACTTTTTTTCTATGTGAATATGTATTTTAAACAAAAGTATTTTCCCACATAAAACGTGTTACATACGTAATATTTTACATATTATGTAGATATGTTAAACTTAATTTTGCAAGCCTGAAATGAGTAAACTGTTGTTACTTTGTTATTCACATATTAATTCTTTGTTTTTTTAATTAAATTTAATTTAATGCCATCTTTTGTACAAACACAGTTACGCAATAAACGATTCTGTTTCTGTAAACATAATATCTTTAACATATCGAACGGTTAGTTTTGTTTAACCTTGACGTTTTTAGTTATTTTGCTTCAACAAAATAACTAGGTCCGTAAACACATTTTTTTAAATAAAGGGTGACGTGACTATCAGGATATGTCCCTGATGGTAAGCAATGTGCCTGCCACATAACAGCACAGTGACACGCAGCTATTGGAACATGAAGAGTCCAAATCATTACCTAGTACTGCACTGCTATCGTCCCCAGAGATCTAAGATGTTATAATATCTCTAAGCCCTGTAATTTCTCTGGAAACATTGCCTTTCAAAACGGAACACAGCAATGTTTGTTCATTGCTGCTTGGCGGTAGAATAACTGGCAAAGGCGTGGTACTTCCCGAGAAGGACTCTGCCAAGAGTCCTACCACAACCACATGATTGTTTTATTAATTTTCTGCCAAAATACTACAAACATAGATGGTAAGTTTTAAATTATATACTACGTAATTTAAATATAAACGAACATAAGTATCTACCCACACAAAGAAAAATTTGAAATGAAATCAAACAAACACACAAAGTAGCCGCTCTCACTTTCAAAATTATAATAGCAAATTAGTATATACCTATTGTTAAAACTAAGAGTTACAATTTACCATGAAACATTAATTGAAGAAGTGGATGCAAACTAAATACACTGTTAAACCTAAAGCATTGTATGGCATGAGATCAAAGAATTCGAAAGTGTTAGTACTCACTCATGATATAGTCGGGTAAGCCCGACTTTAGTTTGTATAACCGCATTTAGAATGTTGTGTACGAGCATATCTTTATAAGGTTAGCGACTGTTGCGGAGACGCGTTAAGATCGTCGGTGAGTCAAGCTTATCATACACTGACCATATCACATGTGAGTGACCCGTTAATTAATTACAAAAGTGTTAGTATCTAGTAATTTGTTTTTTACCTAAATACTTAGTTATCTATATTTTTTTCTAAGGAAAGGTTTTTATGCTTTCGCCTGAAGGGGACACAGTCAAGTTACGTAAGACTCGACACCACGAGTGGTGTCTACTGACTAAAACCTCTATATTTTTGCCACATATAAAACTGCCGCACCTCGTTGTCTACCACAATCCGGCTGCAGAGGATAAGGATTGTGGCGCATCCATATACCGGCACTCTTCCCCCCTGCAGCCCCGCCTCAGGTCAGAAGACCTGCACTCTATGAGCGTTCTTCTGGAAAGACTAAGGACTGTTACTTGGACAGATAAGAATATCAGCCCAGGAACGTTCCCAAGTCTTGCCACTCCCATCCCACCCCAGAACCTCTACACGCACTGGTCAAAGAGCGAGGAGCGCGTTTACGTGATGTGGACATGATGAGAACCTTCTCATCACGCCCGGGATTAGCGATCAGTGAACTAGAATCCACTAGGGATTGAGCAGTTGTCGACTGATCCCCAGGGTGCACCACGAAGATCCCGAGTTACGATCCGAGTTTTATCAATAGTTTCAAACCTTTAAAGACACCATTGGAAATCAAGCTATAGGTAAGAATATACAAATATAAAAAAATATAAGTAAGATTGAGGAATCTGTTGTAACTTCAAATTATCGGTTTCACACAAAATGCATATGGAAGTAGGTACGTATATACGCTTAAAAAAACATTTTTTTTTTAATTTTTTTACAGTCTGCTTATTTGTTCCGGCTAATCTCCGAATCGGCAGGACCAATTTTAACGGGACTTTCAATGGAAGATAGGTGATAACTAATTATAAAAAGTAAATAATTTTATTTTAATTCTAAAACTAGAAAAAAATAGAGTTCAGCAAAAATAAAATAAATCGATATGACATTCAATATAGCGCGGTGAGCCGCGCGCTACACCGCGGGGCGCAGCTAGTACGATATATTTAATATAACATTTAATTTGATTCAAATTTCTTATATTATAATAGCATAGTACAATATGTATATACAGGATTACGCAGAACGAATGTGCTTAGTCGAAAGGAAGCAATTTTATTACACATCATTATGAACTGGATAAGCAGCCAACTGTAATATAAATACATAGATACATACGCAGACAGGATTCTAACCTACACCCTAGATTATGAGTCGGACTATCTCGCCACAATGGCGACATAATGAAGTGATGAACTCATAGCGTGTAAATCCGAAAATCACGATTATTGCAAAACAACCCTAGAAAATAGATATTGAAAAGATACCTAATGGTTTTTTCGGGATCTAAAATTTAGCACATTAGTATTATTATTATTATAGTATTGTTTTTCAATTATTTATCAGTAGAACATGCCCATAAAATCGAGTTACTACACCAGTTCTGCACAACCCTATGTAAAATAGACACCAAATTCTTATAATACTGTTTTACAACGCATAACTATGTATTATTATTATTTCAATTACGAAGCTCATCCGTAGACGTATTGGTTTTGGAACGAGCGGTCATTTGAGTTACCCATATTTACCTAATAACGATAACGACGCTTTGCCTCATATATATTGAAATGTAAATATACCTACACAAATGTAGAATCTACGTATGATCCCTTGAATTTCTGTTATTTTCCAATCTTTCGGAATAGGTTAGTAAGTAAGTACCTTTCATTAACCATTTTATAGATGGGATATTAGTTTTCTTTGAATAATTCTTATTTTTCTGTTTACATAACCAAGTTTAAATTAAAAATTTAACTCCAAAATAGAGTGTGTACTCCACTATTCTAAACAAAATCTGTTAAATTAAATAATATGGGTAGCTAACTAAATGCACTACTCCAATGAGACAGCGAGCTTTCGTAGCAAACATATATATCATCAATGTATACAATTTTTTATATCTATGTTGATTATTCAAAAACTCCTCGACCAATTTCGTAAAGTATAAATAATGAGATCAACTGGAAACGGGAAAGTAAACTCGACTAAACAACAACAATATTTTTTAAATCGGTTTAGACATCGAGTAATGGATTGTACTTAAAACGTTCCAGCACGTCGCTGGAGCCTAATGCGGGGGTTCTGTCCTCCCGCGAGGCGAGCGCGCAAGGGCGCTGGTAGTGACAGGGTCGCGGTCTAATGAAAGATCGGTTCCGCGACTCTGTAGCCAAATCACCTCCGGAGAAACGCTTCGGGATTTTAGTTGGTAGAGACACCACTCAAAATGACGTCGAGCCCGACATGGGTGTGTGTTTCTGCACGGCGGGCACGCGTAAATGCATATCAACCAAGTAAAAATTGTCTTCAGGAAAATATAGTATACTTATAAAGGCACAAAAAAAGGATAAACAGGTTTAACCTAGGACAGATAGAGCGTGCGATGACCACGTTTCGCTCTATCTGGAGATTTCCATTAATGCGATAATCGCGTAAAAATAAGTCATTTTCCAGGAATAAGCCAGATCAGCCAACTGCTTAAGTCTATATATCTTCCTCATTGCTGAGGATCATGTCAATGAGGCTTGTACACTCTAATTTTATCAGCTTAGTCCAAATGGGTACTCAAGTCTTTTTATACAAAAAAAATTAACCGACTTCAAAACCACAAATAGGCACTCAAAAAATTGTTAATACAATAAGTAATTATTATAAGCGCTACTCACTCATGTATTTGAAATCGGTTATATTAACTTATTTCCCGGTTTTGAGTGCCTATTTGTGGTTTTAAAGTCGGTTAAATTTAAAAAGAGTTTATTTTACGCAATCACATGCCGCCCGCACATGGAATGAATCAGTCAATTCATATTTTTTCAACATTTTAACATTCATTCTTATACAATTTGCAGTATTTGACAAATACAGACAAATGTCTCCTAAAGTGTAATTGTAATTTGACTGTATTTGGGCAAATAGAATAAATACACGAATACAAGCAAGAGTGGTATCGCTATTAGAAGAAGAATATTAAGAAAAGTATTTACAACTCACCGACATTATTCACTTCATTACTGTTTCGGAATTTTTGGAATGTGTGAAATAGTTTATCATTAATAGGAAATAAACAACAGTAAACAGATAAGCAGTAAAAACGATGGTTCCAAAACCTACGGAAGAGTTTTCAAGATATTATTACAGATTTTCTGGCGGGCCTCAATTAGGATTATAGGGCGTTGTGGTACCCGTTCAAAAAATATACAATTATAAATAACAATATATAAGTTCTGAGTAAAAAATTAAGAGATTAAAGAAAAACTCACTCATTCGATGCGATTCCGAAACAGAACTACCACTTTCTATCATATGCTATCATGTATGTTCCGGTTTTTTATACGTCTACGTATCTACGTGTGACCGCAATTTGCCTGTTGTTAATCAGAACATATCAAGATTTATTTTGTTTGTTCTTCTCTGGTGGATTATTAGTATAATTAAACATGCAAAAATGATTAATCTTCAAAGCTTGGAGGGTCGCCGTTTTCTTCGTTGAAGGTCATGTGAGAGCGTAGATAGATCATGTAAGCTAATAGGCGGTCGTTCAGTTCACTGGCAGGCCTGAAAATAAACAATCATTGCATTTTATAACGAACTTTCAGCCCTAAGTGTTAATACAATGTTATTATTATTTCAGCTATTTGGCTTCCATAGTACAAGCTTTGCTTAGTTTGGGGTCAGATAGTGTTGTGTGTGGAATGTCCACCAATGTTTGTTTATTTATCTTATTATCACTAACAGAGATATACAGTGACACCCAGAGCATAATTAATTACTCTGAAACAGCGAAATCTCATACATTTATCTAAGTTTAATAATTAAGAGCATTTTGATATGAAATATCTAGCTGACGTTTTTTTGTTATATATTTTTGATATACACCGTTATTTCTTTCATTAGCAAAATTTTAATAGCGTGTTTGCGTACTGCCGTTACAGTTATAAATGTAATGAAAAAATAAATCAATTCCACAGAAATTATGCAATGTATGGTCACTGACTTCATTTACGCACGAGTTTTGTAGTTTACGTATCAGTATTATTTGTACATGTAAATTCATTGTTAAAGTCAAGTCATCGCCCAAGCGCACCCATAAATTTAATTATCACATTCATCTCTTCAGTTACGTGTCGTTCGCAATCAAAGTTAGTCAATGATAGTTTGTGTGCGTTAAAAACATTGTCTAGTGTAACGTTACATGTGTAGTATTTTTCTTGTAGGGCAGAGTTGGATAATACCGATTAATACCGATTTGACTGCCCTAGTGGCTTAGTTGGTAGTAGCTCTGCCTGCGAAGCCGAGGGTCGTGGGTTCGATCCCCCACCCAGTGCAAATATTTGTGTGATGAATTCAAATGTTTGCACTGTGTCTGGGTGATTCTATGTATAATAAGTATGTATTTAAAACTATATAAGTATTATATCAGCTATCTGGCTGCCATCACACAAGCTTTGCTTAGTTTGGGGTCAGATAGTGTTGTGTGTGAGTTGCCCACCAATATTTATTATTTATTTTATTTATTTATTTATGATTATGACATACCTACACCCTTCCTCACTCATTGTATGAACGTACCGCGTGACGGCCGAGATAGCACGTCTTTCAGAAATTTTTGCGTCACTCCTTATATGATTTTTTACATACTCACGATAAAAGGTAAGTGATACTGTATTAATATAATACTTTGATACCATATATTTTTATTGACTGTACATAGTAGAATTAATGTTAAAACATATTTTTACATATTATAAACTATCATATAGGTATGTACTATTTTGAAGTAAACAATTTAAATTACCAAATTTGACAATTTCGCGTCCCCATCTAACAACAAATGCGTGAAATTGTAATCTATGCAAATAATATTTTATTTACTTGTTTTTACCCTCGAAAAACAAGTTACGTATGACGTGTCTGTTTTGTCTGTCCGTGACATTGTAGGACCTAGACGACTATACTGATTTCGATTTAATTTGAGAAATTTATTGTTTTAATGATAAATAATTGTATGTGCGTTATTGTTATGACTAATATGACTTATAATAACATACTAACAAATCAAAATGATATGACTTTTTCATTTTGTGTCTGACCCATTTGTGTGTAATTACCGTGGGAACGATATTAACAGACAATACGCCTTTGACGTTTCTTGTAATTTTGAAATAATTACTTTTCGTTTCAATTTTAGATTTATTTGTTGTACGATATGCGTACCTGAATACATGTCCTATTCATTACTGTAATTTGTCCATAGAGGCTCGGTAATATCCAACTCTCGTCTACAGTCTGCGATAAAAAATTTTACTAATGAAAAGAAATAAATCGGCCCAATTAGTGTTACTGGGGGATTTTAACGGCCATCATAAGGAATGGCTGTTCCCATACCGGGACACTGACCACGCTGGGCAGGAAACGAGAAAGCTAGCTTTAACGTTAGACCTAACCCAGCTGGTCCAAGAGGCCACAAGAGTACCCGACGTTGAGTCGCATACACCTTATTGTTTAGACCTTCTGCTGACAACAGATCCAGACCGTTATTCCGTGGTGGTATCTTCGCCATTAGGCAGCTCCGACCACTGTCTGGTGAAATCTGTATCCGTCTACCATCCGCCTGATCCCAGCCCTAGAGGCAACCGGGGTTGTGGCGATACAAGTCTGTTCTCCGCAAAAAGGAGTCCATTCCAACTGACTCCTACTTTTCGTGGTGTATCCGTGCCAGTTTCAGACCGTCTTGAGCTTTTGGGCGTTACTTTGACATCCACGCTCAACTTTGGCTCGTATATCGAGTCCAAGGCTAAATTAGCTGCCAAAAAACTAGGTGTCCTCTCAAAGGTGCGAAGGTACTTCAACTCTGAACAGTTGCTCACATTGTATCAAGCACAGATTCGCTCTTGTATGGAGTACTGTTCGCACCTTTGGGATGGATCGGCTAAGTATCAGCTGGAGGCCCTGGAATCGATCGAGAGACGTGCCAAAAGGCTCATAGGCTTTCTTCTGCGAAAAAGACTACAAAGTCTTGATCATCGCCGAAAAATTGCCAGCCTATCGGTTTTTTATCGGATACACTTTGGAGAGTGTGCGACTGATTTGCATGATCTGATACCACCTTGCCCTTTTTTCTATCGGAATGCTCGTAGCTCGAAAAAGCGACATCGTTTCATGGTTGAAGTTCCAAAGACACGAACGAAGAGATTTGACTCTACTTTTGTGATAAGAACGTCTAGGCTGTGGAATACGTTGCCTGAGTGGGTTTTCCCCGATGGTTACAATCTTTGTGTCTTCAAATCGAGAGTGAATCGGTTTCTTATAGGTAAACACGCTCCATCGTAGACCGCATCGTTGCTTAACATCAGGCGAGATGGCGGTCAAGTGTAAACCTATAAAAGTTAAATCTATATATATCTCTATATATTTATATCGGTGTATAAAGGTTTATAAAAAGTTGTTGTCGTACGAGTAGAACTCTTTGCAGAGTCTGCCTGGGCAATTTCCACATCTTTGACAGAACCGAGTACGATAGTTTGTAAAATTTGTCGGAAAAAGTGACAAATGTGGTAGTTTAAATAGGTTAAATAGTTGGTATTTTAAATTAGAAATTTCCAATCCTGCTAATGTTAAATGTGAAAGTTTGAAAGTTAACGGCTCAATAATATAGGGAAAAACTGACAGAACTAAGTTTTTAATCAAGAATAACACAACTATACTAATATTATAAAGCTGAAGAGTTTGTTTGTTTGAACGCTAGAATCTCGGGAAGTACAGATCCGAATTGAAAGATTATTTTTTTATTGGATAGTCCATTTATCGAGGAAGAACATAACGCTACTACAACAACTACTACTACAACAACTACTACAGAAGAGGAGCACGAATCAAGAATGCAACAAAAACGGGGAAAAATATTCCTTTTTGAGTGTTTTCATAGCGTGCTCTAACATGACAGCATGTGTCATGTCAAAGTAATTGCGTCATTGAATATAAACCTTAGCGAGGTGTTTAATCTGTGACCCTTGCTAATCAAATTTGTTTCTAAAACTGAGTTGGTACGACCAATTTCCGACAGGTGGCGTAGCAGGTAACTGAATAGGTTTTTTGTTTGAAAGCGATATTCTCAAGAATGACTGGACCGATTTCAGACATTTTTTCACCGTTGTATATCTACGGGATCCCGATGAGTGCTATATAATGTACCACGGGCGAAGCCGGGGCGGACATCTAGTGTAATAATAAAATAGAAAGTCGTACTTACTCAAAGTCAATATCCAAAGCAAGAACGCTGTGATGTGGTTTGCCTTCCTCATCAAACCATCTGAAAGAACAGTAGGGCATTTAGCATATAATTTATTCGGAAAAACATACAAACAAACATATCGGCGGCGTCTTTGAAGTCTTTTTCGAACAAGGGCGTGGTGGCGGTATTATGACTGATATCTCATATATGTGTTCACTTGACATCATTAAACGAAATTCAATATGTCTATAAAAAGGGTCAGTGTAAGATAGAAAGAGACAATAGAGAGATAGAGCGAGAGAGAGAGAGTCAATCTATATGTGAGAGAAAGAGAGATCATTAAGCATATTTAATTAAACATAACTATAAAATCACCGTATTTGTGAGAGAGAAAGAGAAGAGACAGAACAGAGACACAGTCGGGAGTACTCACATATCAGCGGCAGAAGGCGCGGTAGCAGGTTGCGGCACGAGAGCGGCGGGGCGGCGCGCGGCGGCTGGTTCGGCCGCGAGTGCTGCCGCTGCTACCAGCGTCGAACGCACCACGTGCCAGAACGCGTGCTCGCCGCGAGCGCCCGCCGGAACGCCGCGCTCGATACGAACCCACCCTACAATAACATTGGACATTAAACATTTGTCACAGTCTAGCATTTTACTTGTTATGCCCTTACATTAGATACACACATTGAGGAAGTTGAGAAAACATTAATGTGATTCGCTATTTTGCAATTGGCGGCCATCTTGGATATGAAATTTGTCTTATTCTAATTGTTAAGTAAGCTCTTTTGTTTGATACGCGTATTGAGGGAGTGGTGAAATGATATGTTTTTAGCTATTTCTTATCGATCATAACTAAAAATCACTCCCGACTAATTAAAAAATTTCCGACTTTCCAAGATAAAGAAAAAACCAAATCGAAATTGGTCATCCTTTCGGGAGCTATGATATTATACGCACACTGACACAAAAGGAGGGGGGAATAAATTATAATAATAATACTGAACATACGAGGGTCAAACTGAAAGTTCTTAGAACTGGCCACTTATAAACAATATAAAAAAAAAAAACTATAATTTGAAAATAGAACTCTTTGCCAATATTACTGAGTATATACATTCATTTGTCATTTGTTTTACGATTTGGCGGCAAATTGAAAATTGTCTGTGTCACGTCAACATGAATTTAACACGAGAAAATTTTCGTGCAATGATTTTTTATGACTTTCGATGTCATTTAAGTCAACAAGAAAGTTATGATAGACTACGATTGGCCTTTCACGATCTCGTGCGACTGTTTACAACTGGTTTAATGAGTTTAAACGTGGTCGCACTAATCTCACTGATGATTTACGTGAGGGACGGCCTTCTACGGCGACGACTGAAGATAACATCTGTGTTGTGCGGCGTATGATAGAGACTGACAAAAGAGTGACCTATCAGCAGATTCGGACAAGCTTAGGCATCGGTATGAGTCAAGTGCACAAAATCCTACACGAACATTTAGCGGTCAGGAAGCTTTGCGCCCGGTGGATACCTCATAATTTAACTGAGGCTCAAAACTCCATCGTGTGGATTGGTGCCGTAAAATGATTGAAAGATTTAACGGAGGTGACTCAAATGCTGTGTTCGACATACTAACAGGTGACGAAAGCTGGACTTACTGTTATGATCCTGAAACCAAAAGACAATCTGCTCAGTGGGTGTTTCCTTTCGAGGAGTTGCCAACTAAAGTGAAGAGAGATCGAAGTGCGGGGAAAAAATGGTGGCCTCGTTCTTTGGAAGGATAGGTCATTTCGCAACAATTGTGTTAGAGGATCAAAAACAGTTTCTGCAGAATGGTACACTACCAATTGTTTGCCACTTGTCTTGGAAAAAGTTCGAGAGAAACGACCTCGCAGTAGGATCCTCCTTCACCACGACAACGCCTCATCGCACACCGCCAAGCGAACGATCGACTATTTGGCGACATCAAACGTTGAATTACTGGGTCACCCGCCGTATAGCCCCGACGTCGCGCCTTGTGATTTTTATTTATTTTCAAAAATTAAAGAAAAACTTAAAGGAAAGCGGTTTATGAATGCTGAAGAAGCGGTGGTTGCGTATCGCGATGCCATTGAAGAGACCCCTAAGGACGAGTGGGCAAAGTGCTTTTCCCAGTGGTTCCATCGCATGCAGCGGTGTATTGACGTGAATGGACAATATTTTGAAAAGATATAATAAAACTAATAACTGGCTAATGTAATCAGTTTTTGATTTTCTAAGAACTTTCAGTTTGACCCTCGTATAAAGGGGAACTTACGTGCGAAACAATATTACAATGTCATATATTTTTAGTACTTATAGTTGTAAAGTATGGAACTGTGTGACTGCAACAAAGAATTATTATCTATATATTAATTTAATGTTTTTATGTTGTTTTATATATCAATATTGTAAAAACTTAGGCCTAAGAAAGGAAATAAATACGTGAATAATGAGAGTTCAAAACGAACATTTCGAAGTAACATAATAAATAGGGGTACGCTTATTGGAGAGCATGCTATCAACGACTTCTACACTCAAAATTAGATTGCGGCAGTGTCGGGAAATCAAGAGGGAATAACACCTGTAAAAAAATAGACATAGCATCGGTAAATATAGCACGGCTCTGCGCAGCTGTGTACCTACCTATACGCGAAAAATACATCGTTGAGGGCTCTACTAGTACCAACAGAAGACCAGCTCTCCTCGTCTCGTCCACGAATAAAGATGCACTGCACTGACAGTTCCCATTGCATTGCTGCCATTGCATTGAATTTAAAAATATTCTTAAAACTATACTTGAAGTTGTCCCCATTTTTATTAACCTAGTGATCTGCATTGAACGGTAAAGTTCCGAAGTATTCACAGGTCCGTATTAAACGATGCTAATACTGGTAATCCCATTTATTTGGAGATATTAAATAAATGGGTATGGATCCCGTTTTCCCTGTATAGATTACCTGCGAAGGGCGGCGTGGCGTCAGGCTGGCAGTTGACGCAAAAGCAGCGCACCTGTCCGCTGGCGACCACCTCACGCATGTCGGGATACGGCAGCACCAGATAGTTCCAATACTTGAGAGCCAGATGCATGTGCTCGCAGTTCCCGTTCGTCTCCGAGTAAAACACCCAGTCGCGGTCTGCGAACCGCGTGCCGCCGCCCTCCTCCGGCCTCTGTCGGATTATGTTGTTGAGATACCTCAGCGTCTCAATGTGCGATATCCCGTCGGACCACAGCTCGTCCCGCCTCGTCGACTCGTCGATGGAAGGCGACTGTTCCTCCGTCAAATCCGGCAAATTCCCGGCGTCCAGCGTGAGAGCGTCCATGATTTCATTGTCCAGGAGGTCGACGTCGCTCGCCTCCGGGTAGCGGTCGTTGTGTCGAATGTTTGTGTCGTATATCTCCGGCACGTCCAGTGAATCGTCGTCGTCGTCTCCCATCCGAGATCCAAGGCTCAAAGCGTTTATGAACGAGATTCTTGACTCGTCGTCTTCTTCCTCGCCCGCGCTCTCCGGTCTGAGAAACTGCTCCGTCGACAGGCTGCGTCGAACAGCGAATTGCTTGGCTGCCTCGTCATTATCCGACGGTATTTCGAAGTTGATAGGTAGGATTAGACTGTGATGGAGTGATTTTGTGTAGGGATTTTGTCTAGATTTGATTTGATGGTTACGAGCGTCGTTAGCGTTGGGTAGGCCGGGGAGGCAGTCAGGACGGCGGCTAGGGCCGGGAGAGCTGTCGGCGGAAGGGTCGTCGAGCCCGTTGGAGCTATTCCGAGCGTGTTTGTTTCGGGAGTTGTAGTATTCATGGTAGCTAGGGTTGTCGCGGCGGCGAAAATCTTGTCCCTGCGCCTCGTCGTCATCGTCGTCACCTCCGTAACCGTCGTCATCTGACTCTGGCGCGTCTTCCTGGGTGTTCTCCTCTATCACTGGAAGGTCTAGGGAGTTGCCTCCTAGCCTTATGTGAGGATGTAATAAAATCGAAACCTGTAAATAGAATGGATAGAGAATTTAACAATATTTTATCACAGATACAGAAAGGTTATTGTTTAGAAATTATAATAAATCGTTAATACTTAAGGTTAATTTTAAAGGTTAATTTAGGTTGCAATAAGTAGTAAATTACCTGTACAACTCTTCCATATAGGTCAATCGTAGGATATATGTTTGTGAATAATCTGGGTACTACCCCAATAACCCCGCGGTTAATACCATCAATATCAAGGACAAGCTCGCTGTTGAATTGGAAATTCAGTGTTAAAACTGAATTCTCAACGATATTATCAAGGGGACGCCCTTGATCTGTGATGGTCTGGAACAAGAAGAAAAACGTTTAACCTATGTCGTAAACAATAAAAAATAAAAGTCTTACTCAGAAAAAAGGGGTTTAAAACTTATAACAACCTGTTAAGCATAGTCAATGATACAAGTCAGTCGATTAGAGATGAATTTTCTGAAATTGCTATTTCGGTTTTTTATTGTTCTGTCTGATCTATTTTGGATTGCACATTCCGCACCGTAATAAGTAAGTAATATAAATTTCCACATAGTATCCGTTTATACAGTGAATTTATTAGCAATAAAAATAATATTTACTATTCCAATTAGGCGACTTGAATTGTATTATGCCAACGAATAAATTCTTTGGTGAATTTTGTTTTTACCTCTGTAGGAGGAACAGTGACACGCAGATATTATTTATTACGCTTCATTCATAGTAGGGGGAGCCCCCGAGCGGGGATTTCGGGATTCACTCCAGGTTTATATACGGGTGGAGCTTGTACCTGGTTAAGTACCTACTTCAACCAACCAAAATATGTGACCCATAAATAAGGTCGATAAAGATAAAAAACGAGCACGTCAGATCAAGGTAGGGTGAGTTAATTACATGCTAAAAAGTGTACTATATTCCACTAATCAATTTGAGAGTGACGTAAACAAAGTGGAGGGCTTACAAAGTTGTAAAAAACAAGTCATCTACATTCTCGAGTGTGGGTAATTTTTGAAGTGAATAATACTTCTTTTGGTGAACCACATACAGTTTTCCGTGGACTGTGAATTGTACTGTACACCACTGTATTTTCGAAGTCATGTGCGGTAATGCCGCTAACTTATAACAGCGAAGGAAAACATCGTGAGGAATCATTTGTCTCGGTTTAGTTGATATACATAGGGCAGACATAATGATGCCACATATTAAAAATATAATAATAATTAATAAATATCAAAAAATTACAACAGCATGGCCTTTATTATTATTGTTGACATATAGAAGTAGAACTAAAAGTCGATAGAATCAATAGTCAAAAGTCATGTATACGCATTCTAGTCTCAGGTGTGCAAAAATCATTTGTACGATGTGCGACAGGGATAAGATTTTAAACTGTATAATTTGTGTAACAGGAATAAAAAACCAAGCGAATGCTTTCTGAAAAAGGGAAAAAAGAAGTTCAAGTTGTGCCCTAACATTAGAAACCTAGATACTTACATATCGGCCTAGATTCATTCGTACGTCGTTGGTAAGCACCCAAGCCGGAGACTCGATGTGCAGTGCCGACCTTGGCAGGCCGTCGTGAGGCAGTGCTGCCACAGCCCCGATACATAGGGTACCTTGCCAATCGTGTGTTATTCTGTCCACGCGGAACTGTTGACAATACGAAACCTATCATGTAAAGACTTAGTCCAGGTCTTCTTTTCTCTTGTTTTTCTGCTTCGGAGTCATCGAGCGAGATGATTCGTAATACAAATAACTCATAGATGTGGCTCAAAAGCGATATTGGTCCATGGTTCTTTAATAGGGTACTGTCGCCTTTTTTGAAGAGGATGACCACACTTGTATACCGTTTCCGTGGAGTTCTCTCGATGGCGTTAAACAGTGCTTGCAGGCCCCATATAAGTGGAGTTCCACCAGTTTTTAAAAGGTCTACGAGGTACTAAGTCCTCGCCCGCAGCTTTTCTATTTTCCAGGTGCTCAAGAGCTATCACGATTTTGTTCAGCCTTATTTCTTACTTTATAGTAGTCAAGCTTCGCAAGAGCAAACTATCTACACAAATAAAATACAAAACTTTTGCCAGGCATGGTAACCAGTAGCTTGTGAACATTATGTTTCGCCTTAAAGACTCATCAATCTAGCGAAATATAAGGGAAATATACCTTTAAATCTTTGACGGACGGGAGCTGTATAGTGTCCAGTATTTTAAATTTATATGTTCCCAAACTCTAGTACTATTGGGCTGTTATGGGACGTATTAGTTGCAATCAGCATATCAGGGCAGCAGCCATTAGGGTATTCGATTCCCTCATTTTACCACCCCCAAAACTTAATTTCGCACAGCTTTTAGTGGCGCAGTCATCTCTATCAAATAATTAAGCGTCTCTTCACTAATCGTGTCTTTGTTCAAAACATAAAACTATGTATGTAAATCCTTTTAGGTACATTGCTTTTTTTTAAATCTTCGGACGTTTTACATTATTTTGGAGAATAACTGATGAAAATAAGTAAAATACGCTAGCAAACGACTTAACGAGAAACAGCCGTGACTTTGAACAAAACGAGGCCAAAGGATTAAATATTTATGTTTGATCATTTGCAAGGCATAGCAACATCACAATTGCGTCGCAGCAGAGATCTACCAAATTTATACTGCCAACCGAAAAAAAACTTAGCTCAGGCAATAATAATTTCCATTGACGTAACAGATCGGCACTTTTTTCCTTTGTATGATATTGTTATTAGTAGGTATGTGTTATCAATTCCGATTCTATACCTATAAACGTGTCTCAAGTCTAAACTAAGGCATGAGATAGTGATGGTAAAACTTTGGTATGAGACAGTTGAATAACGAATTAGCGCAAACATATCGGACTGGCGTAGAAAGATCACATTTAGAAATGCGTGCGACAGATTCCATCGCTAACACCAACGTCACAATAAAACTAGCATGATTCCATGAAATGACAGTCACCGTTTTCATCTCCGAAAAATCTATGCCAGAACTTCACTATTTCAGGGAACTGTAATGGTTTGGGTGAGCACTGGTAGAAAGATAGGAAAATATGGTACAAGTCTGTAATGTTGTTGATTACCGCTGAGAAGTTATTGCTTAAGATAGTCGAGGACAGTGATCATCAATACACACGTGTATCATACGACGTTTTTCAGCACACTTGTGAATAAAATAATGATCAAAAATAATTCCAACAGTGAAAAAGAGCCATGATTTGTTTTGTTCCTTATGGCGGGAAAAATTAATCGCGTGCAACTAACAATGTAACAATAGCGACCAGCTTCAGACTAAACAAAATTAGGTTTCTTTTTTTTTTTGTTTCTGCGGAGAGCGTTTTAGGCACATACAAAAATTGGTACGTAAAACTCACTCGTGAGTAATAGTAATGAATAAGTTACAGTTTGATTATAGGTGTCAATATGCCTGATTGCGGTGAAATTAGAGCCACTTTATGCGCAAGGGTGTTGAAAAATATATTATGAAACATCACAAACATAGCATTGAACTAGAATAACAGTAAGAACACTTCAATTTTATAGATACACTTTATTTAAGTATAGATATTTTGAAAGTTCATATAATAGGCAACTGTAGGTATATAGAAATAATTCATTTATCAAGTACCAGCACCGAATTAACCGATAAACCAATTATGATAATACCTATATAAAAATATAGAAAGGCAAAATGTGACTTTTAATAAACTAGGTTTGTAATAATATACAAATGTACTGTTGTGAGTTTTAATGCTTACCCGAAAATAGTGTCCGCGGCGAAGTGGTTGACTAGCGATCGCCACTCCTTCCGAGTATCCGCGATAACGCATCGCAACCGTGTCTAAAATCAAATAAATTACACATTAAAACATAGTGATAGGACACGGTTCACTAATGCTACTAACACATCACTTTAAAACCAGCTAATCATTAAATCAATCATAAACTAATAATTGCAAAAACTTTACAATGTAAAAAAAAGTTTCAATTTACAAACAACGTTTCGCATGGTATTTATTTAAAAAAATATCTTCTTGATGATAATGTAAACTATCAATTCTGATTTAGTTCTGTTATTGACTTTTGAAAACCGATCCGATTAGAGTTTATCACTGAGATTTGAGTCCAGGTGGGCTCCCGCCAGAAGCTCTGCGGTCAGCCCTAAGTGTCGCCATACTCGGCCTGCGCTTCACTACGGAGGTTCTTTTCTATAAACGCATTCCGGTTTGCAACTACTTGTAGTTGTTGTTGTTTATGGGCGGGCATATTGTTTGCAATCAGGCGCACGTCTTTCTCGTCTCTTCACTCAAGAAGGGCACCTATCTAAATACCTTCCTAAACAAAAATTCGCATATTTTTGCGCCAAAAACACGACCGCAAAGATAAGTTTGTTGGTTTGAATTTGTGGTCCCCAAAGTAGCCAGCTCTATTCGAGTAGATACGACGAAAGCGAATATACATTTTTTTTATTATCTGATACCGGCTCACTTGGACATTGTGAAACAAAAGATGTACCTATCTCTGACGGTTTAAGATCTAATGAATGTTCTAAGAGAAAAAGCGCATTATTACTAAACTTCGTGTAGTTCTTACCGGAGCTGCACAGTCGAATGTTTTGTCCGTGCATGTAGTGGAACGTGTACGGTAACGGTCTCTGCCTGCGAGCGCTGACGTCGTCAGACGGGCCGGCGCTAGATTCGTCCGGGTTCGGAACGGTTTCTTCCACATCGTCTGCATTAGCAGTGTTGACCTCGTCCTCGGGACGTGTTTCAATGTCGTCCGGTTCAGGCGTCGTCGTCGGCGACTCTATCGCTGCCATAGTTGGTGCACTGGGTAAAAACTCTTCATTGTTTACTGGCCTAGAAATCGCAAGGATAAAATGTATTTTGCTGTCCGGTGATTGGCTATTTCGATTACATTAACAATTCAATTAATTAAATAAACTTAAAACATACTTTTGTAAATTGTTACCAAATAGTTTAGAAATAGATTGCCATTATAAAAAAAAAATGGTATAAAATGGTAATCTTACATCTAATAAACATAGTATAAAGCATTAAACAGCCCACTTTACGTTCCCCGTTGCTGGAATTCAGGGCCTTATTTTACATGTTGAGGAATTGTGGCCATAATGCATCATGCTGACGATATGATGACAAATGATCCAGAAGTCCTCGCAAGTTTGTTTTTTTGCAACACGTAATTTTCCTCGCGAACTTATATTGTTCAATTTCCATTTATTTACATAGATTACTTACTATACTTCTATAATAGTCTCACCGTTAAAAAGTAGGTACCTAATCTGTTTTTCAGTTCGGTAAATGTTAAGTGTAATTATTTAATAATTATTGCCTAATTCTATTAATATATTATATAAAATATTGGGTGTCAGCAAACAAAAGAAAATTCTATGAGCTCTAGATTGTAGGACGCGTGTACAAAACGGTCACTGCCTATGGCTAAACTAGACC
Source organism: Ectropis grisescens (assembly GCA_017562165.1). Classification (NCBI taxonomy): domain Eukaryota; kingdom Metazoa; phylum Arthropoda; class Insecta; order Lepidoptera; family Geometridae; genus Ectropis; species Ectropis grisescens. Next base: position 31,833 of record JADLOZ010000459.1, on the reverse strand, counting down.
AACCAACTGCCGATTCCGAGCCTGGTTCGAATACTACCACTGTCTTTTGTAAGTCAAGTACGTAAAGTCGCTAACTTAAAAACGGTTAATATACATCGTGAGGAAACCTGCTTGTCGGAGAAGATTTACAGTTCAAAGGAAAGTGAGAAGGAAAGTCTGCCAACCCACATCATGGATATGTTTTTTTTTAACTATAATAGGTTCGCACTTGACCACCATCTCGCCTGATGTTAAGCGATGATGCGATCCACGGTGCGTGCTTACCTAGAAGAAACTAATTCACTCTCGAACCATGAACCATGGTCTAAACATACTTGGTTAGGGGAAGGCCAGTGCCCCAGCCCAGTCCAGGACTCTATTTGCAGAAATGGTATGGTACTATTATTAGTTAATATTTGTGCAGCATAGTTTGTAGTGTTTGTCCACCGGTATTTGTGAAGGTTTATGGAGGAGGCCTTCATCCAGCTGTGGACGCTATTCTGCTGATATGATTGATGATAATAGTTTGTAGTCATGGCTATTGACACCAGCAATGGGAATACAAAGTTGGCTGTTCATGTTGATAATTCGAGACTCCATACCCAGGATCAGGGCAGTTATCAGACTCCTGTATGTCACTCGGTCCAGACGCCGAAGCCTCATTCACACTTTCATCTTGCGGCTCCGGCGAGTCCGGTTCCACAGCCACTGAATCGTCGGAAGGGCTCGCGACAGCATCCGTTGTGATATTAGGAGCAACGGTTACTTCCGAGCTTACGTTGTTTACGCTCTGGCCCGTAGCGTTGTCAGTCGCATTCGCATCTGAAGATACGATGTTCTGTGGTGGCTGTGATGGCTGCATTATTCCGTTGTCGTTTTTAACTGTAATATAAAAATCTGTCAATAAAAACGTTAAAATTCTCTATTTTTAGCAGATATATTAAACAAAAATATGTATTATGTACGTGACCGGCGACGAGGCAATTTAAAATTCATCTTCAGGTCAGTATGCGCTAGTTATTTTAAGACTTCAAGGGCTCAATAGTGACGTCTTTGGTTTGTAAGCATTTCATCACATTACTGTTGTCTACTCATATAGAGGAAGGTATTATCTCCATTCTATCGATATTTTTTATGTATGTACCTACATTGTACACCGGTAACGCTGCGTTTTATGACCCGATTTACGTTATTCTTCTTTAGTTTGATGCGGAACAGTAATTGACGAACGCCCTGTTAAGAGTTCTGAGCAGGCCAAGTCTCGCTATTGTTTAAGACAGAGAAGTTACGTTGGAAGCCTTCATGTTCGTGACATAGCAGACAAAATGCAAGAGAGTCGCTTGCGCTGGTACGGCCACGTTTTACGTAGATCTCCTTGTTCCCTGAGAGATACAATCTAGAACTTTTCAAGGTCAGAGTGAATAGGTACCTTCTAGGTCAACGTGCGTCATCTTCGACCACACCGTCGCTTACCATCAGGCGAGTTGGTGGTCAAACGCGGATCTATACGCGATAAAAAAAAAAAAAAAGACCGGCAAGCCACGTGGTAAATAAATGTCTGGCCATGCCGCCTCCGCCGGGACCTGCTAGAAGAGGAAGGCCCAGGAGAGGCTGGCTTGACGTCGTAAGGGATGATATGCGTGCCAATGGTCTCACAGTGAAGGATGCCGAAGACCGTGCGATGTGGAAAAGTAGAAGTAGGAAAGCGGACCCTGGGCTCCGAAGCGAAAGCTTGGGATGTAACCGGGATTTAACGCTAGGATGATGATGATGATGAGAGAAGTTACGTTGGATAACATTGGCATCGAGCAGCAACAATGTATCTTTCGCACCAATGTTCACATAAACTAAGACGTCGTTCTGGTAATGGAGGGGTCGCATAATCGAGGTTTTACGGTATCTTAAAAATATATATTAATGACTTTTAAACTTACTAGTTTGCTGATTAGTCTGAACGACTGGCGTGCCGCGTGTGACAGACTTTATCATAGTCACATGACCGCCCAATTCGCACACCACGTAAACTTTCTGAAAAAAAATCATAAATCAATGATAGTTTTGCCCAGGAAGTTTGTATTTATACATATTACACCACTATTTAAACACTTTCATTTGCCCTACAAACCGGAACATAGTGATGTTTGCAAATTACTGCTGGGCGGTAGTATAACTGGCAAAGGTGTGGTATTTCCTCAGATAGCATTTGGGTAGACGTGGATCTGCAAAACTTTTGTGGTCACTCAACTTGGACGCCCCGTGAAATCCACCCAAATGAAAACAAGTTAATACTCTGAACTTTAGCTTGGATACTTGGCCAAATCTAACCAAATAAATATACCTACCAATCCGACGTCTATAGATGTAATGTAAACTTACATCCGGGATTTTTTCGAAAGTCGAGTCCAGCAATTCAGAGTTGTAGTAGATGAGTACACGCGAGTCCGCAGTCCTCTTAAAGCCGACGCGGTCTCCTGGCCGCAGCCATTCAAACGAAGGTACGAACGAGCGGACCTCCTGATCGCGCGTGCCCGGCTTCGAATACTTTAGGTATCTACCTGCAGGAAAAAGTTTACGGTTCACGTCAGAGAGCTTACGGCCCTATTGTCAAGGAAGTATATATTAATGTTAATCGTTAAAGTTGCATGCCTGTAAATAGTACACTGTTGTAGATTTTAAAAAAAAATTTAAGACTTATTTTTACTCAGTGCGAGCAATAAATAATTTCTTATAATTAAATGGTGTAAGAAAACATCTTGGGGGCACCGCGATTTTCCAAGACAGCGTGGTAGATTATAACAGTTCGGTCGATCGTTAGTCGATCGATAGTTCGATCAGGGCTGTTTATCCAGAAGAATCACACAAAATAATACGGCCGAAACGGCGCCGCAGGTAAGAGCTACTTTAAAAAAGGTACGTATATTTTTAGTAGTATTGTACTTGTGTGGTTCGTTTTTATTCATTATTCATTTTACCGGCCGTCTGGATTTTATGGATTCGCCAGCTTCTGTATTCACATATTTTATACATAGTTGTGAAGTGATTTGCATTTGACCGCTACGGGCGCGTTCCGCGTTATTTTTTACCCTAAGTAGTATGTGCATTTGAATGCACATATCACGTCAATACTTGCGCACAAAGTCGTCTTTTAATGTAATATTTTATGTGCGTAGAACCGATCTTCATTAATTATTAATCATATCACAATATCTTGGCTTCTGGGCCGAATTATTTATGGATGTGTCGATTTTTAAGAAAAAATAAATTCCTTTACTACTTTACTTATCATTACTATGATTTTCCTGCATCGTCATCGTAAAGACGCAGGAACAGAATATTACATAATTCACGTATTTATTTAATTTGTTTATGTTCTAAGTTTTATATACTTAACGAATAAAATATGAACATTATAAAAACTTAAAACTAGAGCGCCGACAGCAGCGGGGCAGGCCTTGGGCCCTGCCCTGAGAGAAATCTACTGACGACGAGTACTGGGTCGACGATGACCGCCGCATCCATCTAACCTTCTTCATCAATCAATCTTTCCATTATTATTATTAATTTTGGAATATTCACTTTATTGTTTTATGTTTCACCCTAAACATTTGGCCTCACTTAAACTCATGATATATCTCATGTTAGAGCTACCAAAAATATTGTCAAGCTCAGAGGCATAGACCGACTGAGGCCTATATCCATGCAGTAGACCATGAAAGAAAGGATCGTGATGATGATGATGATATTAAAACTACACTAGAAAAATAAAACTACCCTATTTTAATGATGGGTTATTATTATTATGACATGGGTAAATCCCATGTCATAATAAACCAAACCCATATAAAATAATAATTACTGTTTTAGATGTCATTCTTAACCAGCCGCCATTAGGCCGCACCGTAAACATCGGTAGTCGATCTCGACAATGTATATAAGTAGTAATGAAAGGGGTGCCATGTGTCAAGTATATTTTACTACTGTTAATTCAGGCAGGCTGTTGCGTTTGTGATCAATGGATGAAATCTATTTTTTTTGTCTGACGGGGAGTGACAGCCGACGCGACGCGTCGTTTGTTGCGCGCGTTTAACGCTGGCATAGAAAACCGCACAATACATTTCTGGCATGCGAAGACATAATTCGTTCTTAAGTCTGTCCAGTGTTCATATAACAATCTATAGGCTCTTCTGCAGATATAACCTTGGTAGAAGATCCATCGCAAACGGATGGTCATACTAATAATACTCCAAATAAAGTATGTAGTGAAACAACATCTGAAGAAATGAGAGTGCCAGTGCTGGTATGCCAGCGCCACAAGGCCGTGCTCCGCTATTTTAAAGAGCTAGGCTGGTTTGGGTTGGCTGGCCGGGGGAAGTGCACATTACAAGCGGGACGTCTGTGCAGGGGTATCACCCCCACCCTGAATTAGATGGTTATACGGTATGGCGGTGGCTGGTGGTGGTCTGGCCACATTGCTCGCAGAACTGACAACCGATGGGGAAGAAAGGTTCTCGAGTGGCGACCACGAACCGGAAGACGTAGTGTTGGACGGCCTTCCACTAGATGGACAGATGACCTCATAAAGGTCGCTGGAAACCGCTGGTTGCAGGTTGCGCAGGACCGTTCGTTGTGGAAATCTAGGTGGGAGGCCTATGTTCAGCAGTGGACGTCTTGCGGCTGATGATGATGATGATGATGACGGTCTGGCGACACGGACGAAAACAATTACAATGTGCGTACCGGGTGCTGGTCCGGCAATCCCCTATGGGCAAAGATCGATAGAAATGAAATCAGATAGCACTAAATATTTACACGATATAAATCAACAGATATCGTTAACGGCACCTCTGCCGGCCATTTTCACTTACCGTCAATGTAGGCAGTAAAGTGTGGCAACCACGATATGGTGAGAGGGAAGTGTCTGTTCACATTCGCGTTAAGTATGTTGACGTCAGTAACACCCATGCGAAAACTACCGGCATAGTTGTACTTGCACTCGTAGATTTGAATCTGTGGAGAAATAATCAATTTTAAAAACTAGATAATAATTATTATAAACTTACATTTAAATAGTCAAAGTTTTTTATTAATAAATGTACAATTTACGCGTCAATTAATAAAATAAAAACAAAAGAAAAAACATATGAATTGTATACATTCTCAAAGTGTGAAATTAATATTTCACTGTATTATAATTATCATTATCATGCAGAAAACTGTCAAGAATAGGATGAGTAATATGCCTTTATTACAATATTGTAATGAACTTATTGTTTGATGTCAACTTTTTTACAACTTTTTAGGAACTTTGCCATCATTCTTTAAAAAACTCGCCGTAACTACAGAACGTTTGATCTCGAGGTTAATATTCGAGTAACTATTTTAGGAGGAGTTTTAACTCCGACCCCATAATGTGAGTCAGCTTTTGTGACCTCATGAGAGAGTGTGGTATAACACCCAGCTTGCCAGCGTTGCGTATATTGCAAGAATGTCTCTCTCCTCGCGTGTTGTAGGAGTCTACATTATTTTTGGCATATACAGCCACTTGGTAGATTAAGATTGCAAGAACCTATGTAAGCCAAGGTTTTTGGAATATGGATACGCCAACGATGGCACGTATTGCACGTATTTAGGCACGGAACGCACGCTCCCAGTCGGCAGCGCGCGTGTATAGTTCGGCGCCGTAATGTAACCGAGAATGCACGGTGTCGAAGTAATACGCACGCGACACTGCCGCAGACACCATTCGGGATACCCGTCTAAGCGCAAAGCACGCACGGCTACCTTTAGCACACATCTTGTCAATGTGGTGTTCCTACGTCATGCTGCGATCAATCTCGAACTCGAAATATGTGATGTTCTGTACCTGCTTAATCCTACGTGATTAATCATATGTATACACACAATTTACAAACACATAATATATAAAATCGGCATGTTCCAACAAAGATATAATTCGAGAACATTGTCATCTGCCAACCCACATTTTCCCAGTTTTGTGGATAAAACCTCGCCTGTCTCTTGGTAACAGAAGGCGCTGGTTATGATGCATGTGTCGGCCATGGCTCTCTTGGATCATTATTTTAGGGAAAAGAGAGATACTATGTATACTGTATAGTATCACACTTCTATAGTATCACGTCACTTCTTGTGGCGGCGACGTGCACGTCGCCTTAAAGCGAACTTAAGTGCTTAAGACATACACTCAATTCCTACCAAATAAAATCACTAGGTAATTTTCGATTCAAATTTTTCCGATCTCGTCAGCACTTCTACCATCGCACCGCCTACTTCTGTCTTTGTCACAAAACAAATGAAAAAATATTACGCGGATCTGCGTTGTTAAACTTTCGCTTATTTTTGCTTGGAATTAATGTTCCACAGTATCTTTGTGTGTGGCTATTTACGTCGCGACAAAATTCTGAGAATAAACTGGTAAGTTGATGAAGTTGAGTTCTAAGCTAACTGTTGAATAGGCAAGTTTTGCTAAGTCTCCGAAGTATTAGGTACACTTCAATGAATCGAGGTGTCAAGTTATATTTAAGGTGGGACCGAAACCGTTATCAAGAATAGAACAAAAATAGAACGAAAATTATTTTTCAAGAAATATTCGTCTGTCGTTTTAACCATCGATGTTAACAGCCTGATGAATAATATCAGAATAATTAATACAATTCGCCATGAAAAAAAAAATAGAAATCGGATTTTAGTTCCAGATCACACTGTAACGTGATTAAAACACTATCTAGTAACACTTAGTATAGCTGTCATACAACAAATATAATTTTGAAAACCACGGTAATTCTCATTTTTGATTCATGGTTACGCTAAACTCTTATATTAAGACAAAGTAACCTAATCAGCATAAGGAAAAAATACTATGGACAAAAACTGAATTCGCTAGAAAAAATTCGGAATCAGCAGAATATTTTTTGGTTAAACATGTTTTTTAAAAAATCACATTCAAAGTGCTGGATATAGGGGAAACAACTAAAATCGTTTTATTTATACTCACAGGCATAATTAACCGCCCTATTTATAGTATAGTATCTATAATTAGCCTATATTTTTCGACACTTCGATCTTTTCTAAAAAATCGGGTTTATGGGATTATTCTTAAAACAGTTAGTTTTCAATAACTTCATTTGCAATTGCTTAATGATAACTTTCATCGTAGGTACTACCATAAAGTTTGCTTTCAATTAACCATTTCTGCAAACTAGGAGAAATACAGGTTGGGCGGTTAATTGTGCCTATAGTATAGTATGTTAAAACAGGTTAAAAAATACAACTATGCTTTTAATTAATATACATTTATTGTATGATTGTATTTCTATTTAAAAGCCAGTCATAAATTGAATTGAACAGAATCCTCAGCTGACGTTCCACCACCAAAACCAACGACTCGACCTGTCAACGTATAACGCACGAACGCTGAGGGCTGACGAAAATAATGTAGAGCTGGAAGAAGAAGTGGACAAGCTGCGCTGGGATATCATAGGAATATCCGAAGTCCGAAGACAGGGCGAGGACAGGATAACCCTGGAATCTGGCAACTTGTTCTACTACCGGGTGGGAGACCCAAGGTCCAACAGTCCCAAGGGGGTTTTCGAGTTTATCGTCCGCAAGTCTCTTGTCAACAATGCGATAATGATCGAGTGTGTGTTGAACAAGGTGGTATACCAAACGGAACCCAAGAGGGCAACGTCAAACTGATTTCTTGGAAAGGGAGAGCCTTTTTAAGATATGCAGAGATAATGGACCTGGATTAGCCCAGACGGTTCCACAAAAAATGAGATCGACTTAATTATGACGATTAAACGGCAAATATTCAGCGATGTCTCTGTGATCAGCAAGGTCAAGACCCATCTGGGTCGATTTCGATTTTCGGATTTATTTATTTTTATTCCATTATCTCTGCATATCTTAAAAAGGCTCTCCCTTTCCAAGAAATCTGTTTGACGTTGCCCTCTTGGGTTCCGTTTGGTATACCACCTTGTTCGATCCGGTTTTTTTTGAGCTCTACGGTGCCACACACAGACAGACATCGACGTCAAACTTATAACACCCCTTTTTTGGTCGGGGGTTAAAAAACTACAATTTGCTTACATTTACCAACATTACTGTGTTCCGGTTTGAACGGCAATGTTTCCAAAGAAATTACAGGGCTTAGAGATACATATTAGATCTCTGGGTGACGAGTGCAGTGCTAGGTAATGATTTGGACTCTTCATATTCCAATAGCTGCGTGTCACAGTGCTGTTATGTGGCAGGCCACTCTTTATTAAAAAAACCTGGATGTCGCCCTGTTACATTTCACAAGAACATGAAATTTAATCAAGTGTCTGAGTTTAAATTAAAATTCCAGTCGGTTTTTATTTTCGGGGAAAATTACATTATTAGTTAGTAGGTTGGAATCGTAACAGAAACTGATTTGTGTTACGATTCCAGTAATTTTATGCCAGTTAGGGGTGCGTTTCCACCAGAAGTGTGCGAGCGAAATGTGTCGTGCGAGGATGTCTAGCGAGGATCTCTCACACACATACATACCTCGCTTGTTTTGTATGCGAAAAAATCTAGCTCCGCTGAGCACCACCGGTTTCCACCAGAGCTGTGCTGACCGAGGCGAGGTAAATGAAACGATAGTATTGGTTCTTTACAAACACATACCTCGCTACGAATTATCGCACATCTCTGGTGGAAAACCAGCCTTATGGGTGACCGACGGCCCTTTGCACGAGTTTTTCGAGAATAAATCTGTTCTTTTAAAGTAAGCACGTTCCATCGTCGCTTAACATTAAGCGAGATAGCGGTCTAGTGTAAACCTACATATATTAGATAGTTAAAAATAGTTGTCCCGTGTTGACCGCCTACTGCCTGGCGGCCTACCGTAATAACTGCATATAAATACAAATAATTAACTGCAACTAATTAAAGTATTCCCAAAAATAGCACAAAGAGTTCACCTAATTCATTTTTATTACGATTTTACGCGTTAGTTATAAACTTTTATAATAATGCATTTCGTTCTTCGAAAATTAACTTTATTTGAAATTCATCCAAAATTGTTAAAACTGTTGAACCATAAGAATATAATAATTAAGAAAAAAATGAATTTAATTTGGTTTTAACTTTGATATAACACACACTTTTAGTTAGCACAATTGCAATTAACACTGAAACTTTATACTTCAATATGTTTAATTGTTCACAATCACTTTTTTTAATTAAATACGCTCAAAACCGCACTTTGATAATTATCACATAACAAATATTGTCAAAGAGAAATTATCTAATACAAGTAAAATAAAAAACTTTAACTAATAAGGTTCACATAACATACTCATAGATAAACCAAGGAAAGGTTTATCAAAAGTTTAAAAAAAAAACGAAAGTCGAATTCAAATCAGCTCAAATATTAATCAATCACATGCATGCAAAATCAAAATTGAGAATTTGAAGCTTTAATGAAACAAGATTATTGGAAAAATAGGAAAGAAAAGATTGACTTTACCAAGCAGGCGATGTCTTCGACAGGACCGCTGCCCAGGACACCACGGCTGTGAATGAAAGCCTGGACGCGAAAATCCTTTTTCTCATATTTTTCCACGGAGCTATTCTGTCACAATACGGCGTTTATAAAACTTCGCGCATTCGATATCGAATGTTCTAGTATCTCGATTCTATCGATTCGATTATATCGTTGTGGAATCAAAAACTAACGCCTGTTGCTTAATATGCAACAGGTGATATGAGCCGACAGTACGTTAAACCATCACAATATTACTGAATTACTCCAAAGTTATAATTTTATTTTATTTAATTTTATAATAACTACTTTGGTTAGTATAAATATTGTGTAATAATTTTTAAAATAAGTCTACATCTTAAAAGACTTTCGCTAAACGGTTGGATCAAGGGCCAGATGTAGAAGCGGTCATCCTCGAACAGCGCGCATCGTCAGGAGGTTTATCACCCTGCAGCCCTAACCTCCGGTGGCTTGGGCCCTGCCCCGTTGCTGGCGGCTCTCTAGTTTTAAAGCTATTTATCATATTTATAGTTATTGTAAAAAAAATAAGAAATACTAATAAATTACTGCACACGAATAAACAGTTCTTTAGTTTATCTAAATAGTTATTTAGAAAAAATATTACATATTATACATAATACATAATATCACAAAATTTCTAAAAATTACGTGATTTTAAAATCAACTGCATAAGTTTTTCTGATATATTTCGGTTTCGTTCTTCAAAGTACTTAAAATGAAAATGTTTCTGTAAGAGTTTAGTGATGGTGTAAGTGATAATACGCATAGCCCGCATAAATGGTAAGTGCATGGACATAATTTGACAATGTTTGTTTTGCGAGTTTTACAGGCGTTTACATAATAATCTTTATTAAAAGTATTACGTCCTATCGGATTCTATAGTAGAACATCAAAAAATAAATAAATGTATAACTATCAATTATAGCCCCGGCGCCAAAAAGAGTTGAGTGTGCGTAATATGAGGACCAAACTTGGTGTAATGTTGGAAAGCATGCAGATTATAATTCTGGATGTTGCCAGGAGCTGTATTTGTCCATATTTTTTTACAGAGAGTGGCTCTTAACACTAAGTAAATGTAACGAACACATACTTTGGTATCATCACAATAATTGTTTTAGTCGCAATATTAAATTGTTTTATGATTAACTAGCGACCCGCCTCGGGTTTGCAAGGGTGCCTTGCTGATAATATACCATCCTCATCATCATCATCAGCCGCAAGACGTCCACTGCTGAACATAGACCTCCCCCTATATTTCCACAACACAGATTGCGCAACTTGCAACCAGCGGTTTCCAGCGACCTTTGTGAGGGCATCTGTCCATCTAGTGGGAGGCCGTCCAACACTGCGTCTTCCGATCACTCTAAAACCTTTCTTCCCCATCGGTTGTCAGTTCTGCGAGTTACTCTTTGAACTATGTCGGCTACTTTCGTTCTTTTGCGAATGACCTCATTACGGATTCTGTCCCGCAAAAAGACTCCAAGCATAGCTCTCTCCATAGGTCGCTATGCGACTTTGAGCTTCGTTGTGAGGCCCAAAGTTAAGTTATACTATACAAAATATGCTAATATTTACAGATATGATAAATATACTAAAAAATGGTTTTTGTGGGTTAAGAGATATATAGACTCTTGTGGACTTTTTTGCAATATTGCATCTCGTGGGGTTCAGCCAGCGTTTGCTATGTAAGCTCAAAAACCTGTAAATTGATGACATCACATCAGATACCTCTAATATTATCAGTGTTTCGCTACTATTTTATACATGTATTAAAAATAAAAAGCTCCTCTTGAATTATTCTATCTATTAAAAAACTGCCTCTGAGGACCCCCACCTCCTGTAAAAAGTAATGGACCAATACCTCCTTGCCTCCTTGCAACATCCAGAATCATAATTTTCATGCTTTTCTGAGCTCGAAACGGTACACCGAATGCGGTCCTCATGTTATGCACACTCAACTCCACTCAGCCCCCGCTCTATTACACGAAACATAATTAACCAAAAAAAAACTAATAATACGTTAACTAGTAATATAATAATATAGGTAATAAATTAAATGAAAATGTCAGTTAACAATTATAACAGCAATGTCAGCAATAACATCAAAGAAATATAATTTAAAATGTCTAATAACAGGTACACATATAAAAATAAGCAACGTTACAAATAATAACGTGATCTATAATGCATAATAACGTAACCATAATTAGCCAGGTTTGCCGTAGAAAGCCACGTCAAGAAGGACAATATAGGTGCTGAGATCTAGAATCTAGGGAGATCAGAGACACGCCATCAAAGCAGCGCAGTACGCACACAGATTGATTAGTATTCATTTTAGTTAAAGAAATGGAAGGTATAAGAAGGTGCTCCTATCCTATTTCATATTCTAGCACAGTCAAAGCAACAACAAAACTGAAACTGTCTGGTGTTGAACTACAGACTTCTGTTTAAAAAACGGCCACAGTTCTCCCAAATGCGGAATATCTGATAAAATACTTTTCTCCATTACTCTGAATACTGAGTTAAGTTAAAAGCGATAATCTTTCCGGCTCGTATCTACTTACTAAACTCAAGACAGTTACTGTCATTACGTATCATCAAGCTATGGTCAAGTTGCGCCTTCAGCACTAGCCTAAAGTTTGGTAAGCAATAGCAGCCATGTCAGGCCAACTGCCATGGGTCCGTGATCTATACTAATATTATAAAGCCGAAGAGTTTGTTTGTTAGTTTGAACGCTAGGATCTCGGAAAGTACTGGTCCGAATTGAAAGATCCTTTTTCTATTGGATAGTCCATTTATCGAGGAAGGCTATAGGCTATAGAACATAACGCTACTATCAATAGAAGCGAAGCATGAATCAAGAATGTAACTAAAACGGGGGAAAAAATCCTTTTTGAGAGTTTTCGTACCGTGCTTTGACATGACAGCATGTGTCTAAGATTGCGTCATTAAATCTAAACCTTTGCTAATCAAATTTGTTTCTAAATCTGAGTTGGTACGACCAATTTCCGACAGGTGGCGTAGCAGGTAGCTGAAGAGGTTTTTTGTTTGAAAGCGATATTCTCAGGAATGTCTGAACCGATTTCAGTCATTCTTTCACCGTTGGATATGTACGGAATCCTGATGAGTGCTATATATGTACCACGGGCGAAGCCGGGCGGACATCTAGTTAAATATAAAATGCTTGATGAAGTAAGAAGATCATGACCAAGTATACTTCGAATATACTTTTAGCTACGGTAGTTTTAACGTTACTAGTGCCGCCGTCTACTTTGTAATAATAACTACAATCTTACTCGCAATACTAATGTAGGTATACGAGCCCCTGTTTGATCATAATAGCTTAAAAAAGCTCGTTATATGGTTTAACATTTTTCGCTAACGCAAAGCGGGCGCTCAATACTAAATCCGCCGAGTCCAGGCGATTTACCACGTTTCATGTTCATAATGGAGATATCTTCTCGTGTAAATTTAATGATGTCATCATTTTGACTAGCGTCAGTATTGAGCTCGCATCCTAGAGGTCGCGCTTTTATTTTAAATCTTTGCGAAAACAGTTTTGCTACATCGGATAGCTGCTGGAGACCCTCCAAGGGTATACATAGGTTATCTTTGTTTAACATTCAGTTTTTATTTCACTGTTGGCCCTGCTCGCAACCACCCAAGTTTGAAAAATATATCCTACCGTGACTATTATACTTTTAGCGTGACTGTCCCTTACTATATTGTTATATAATAAATATATTGTTTTTTGCTCAAATAAAGTTTTTTATTTATTTATTATACATGATCATTCCAACAAAATCACTTTTATATGATCTCTGTGCACACGGATCTGAGCTTAAGATAGCCTTTTATAAAATACTAGATGTCTGCCCCGGCTGCGCCCGTGGAACATATATAGCACTCACCGAGATCCCGCACATATCCAACGGTGAAAAAATTTTAGAAATCGGTTCAGTCATTCCTGAGAATTTCGCTTTCAAACAAAACACCTCTTCAGCTACCTGCTACGCCACCTGTCGGAAATTGGTCGTACCAACTCAGATTTAGAAACAAATTTGATTAGCAAAGGTTTAGATTTAATGACGCAATCTTAGACACATGCTGTCATGTCAAAGCACGGTACGAAAACTCTCAAAAAGGATATTTTCCCCGGTTTTTGTTACATTCTTGATTCATGCTTCGCTTCTATTAATAGTAGCGATATGTTCTATAGCCTATAGCCTTCCTCGATAAATGTACTATCCAATAGAAAAAGAATCATTCAATTCAAAATGACCAGTACTTCCCGAGGTCCAAAGGCGTTCAAACAAACAAACTCTTCAGTTTTATAATATTAGTATAGATTAAGTGTCTGTTAAGACACTTAATCTAAATCAAACTAAAATCAATGATGTAGCATATTGTGTAAAGAAATCAAAGTGGAGGTGGGCAGGCCATATGATCAGAGATAAGAAAGAATAATGGTCTAAAGACGTAACGGACTGGTGTCCAAGACAAAATAAGAGAAGAAAGGGAAGACAACGTATTAGATGGGAAGACGATATCAGGAAAGAGGCAGGAGTTACATTGAGAAGGAGGACTGAGAATTGGAAAGAATGGCAAGCTCTTGGGGAGGCCTTTGCGAAGACGCAAGACAATCTTACTACCGGTGACACATAATGAAACAAATCTTAAATTATTTATTTTTCACATGTTTTATAAGATTGTTAAATAAAGGCTATTATTATTATTATTATAGATTAAGTGTGTTTCTATAATAATATTGTACGTGAAAATAATTCAGCATGTCATTAGAATTACTTTAATTGGGGCTAGACGGTGTTGTGTGAAATGTCCACCAACATTTATTTACTTGTTACACTTGTCCAACTCTGCTAAATTATTTAAATTATCGTAACAATAGTCATCGTATTTTTTTGTATGCGCTACGCTCGCGCCTTCTCACTTAAATCTGGCTGGCTTACTTGAAATTCTCGATTTCATTTAACGCATAATGGATGGCGGTCAGACAATCTGACGTCATGATTGACGTAAGCACCTACTACAGTATCCCAAGTAACTATAGTAGATAGCGATACACTGATCCAGACATCTCCCGCTACCGGTCACCTTGAATTGAAAAGTAGGTATCCGAGGTAGCACCGAGTATATTTAAGTCCATCCATTCTCATAATAAATTCTCAGAATCTAGATAGTTCAGACGCGAATAGTTTACTTGGATTCAAATCACCCATGACTTAGGCTACACACCCATCACTCTCTTCAATAATTTCTGTACTTTCAGCCAAACAATCTGCGAATTCCACGTTTTTTTATCATCGCAAGGCATATAAACTTCAAACAATTCCCGAACAGCAATAGTCCTGAATTAACAGCTATATATATTACCTGGATTATTTTATTTGAGCAAGCTACTGGAGATATATTTGGAATTTTGACCTAGTTTTAGAAGATAACCAGCCCCCATAGGTCTACTCCGCAAAATGGTATCTCTAGAAAAAGAAGATCTAGCCATACATGAGCAAAGTTAAGATCATGATCAAGTTCAACCTCGTGGCTTAGTGGGTAGTAACTCTGCCTGCGAAGCCGAGGGTAGTGGGTTCGATTCTCACTCAGTGCAAATATTTGTGGGATGAATTCAAATGTTTGCACTGTGTCTGGGTGTTTCTATTTATAATAAGTGTGTATTTAAAACTATACAAGTATTATATCAGCTATCTGGCCGCCATAGTACAAGCTATGCTTACTTTGGGGTCAGATGGTTTTGTGTGTGAATTGTCCACCAACATTTAATTTAAAAAAGTACCAAAGTCTGAAAAGGTTACATTTATGCGAGTTGACAGTCAAGGCACGCACGTCCAGTGTCTGTCGTTTTGGTACTCTGACTTATTTATTAATAACCAGGGGTTACATGTTACAGGATGAAGAGTTAAAATATCTAATATATAAAATTCTCGTGTCACAGTTTTCGTTGCCATACTCCTCCGAAACGGCTTGACCGATTTTGATGAAATTTTTTGTGCTTATCCGGTATCTATGAGAATCGGCCAACATCTATTTTTCATCCCCGTAAATGTTAAGGGTAGTCCACCCCAAAATTTATTTTTTTATTTTTTTGGCAAAAAATTTAATTTCTATTTTTTTATGATACAACATACAAAAATACATACAATCCTCAATTTTCACCCTTCTACGATCAACCCTTATTTTATAATAGCCATTTTAGTAATTTAATCGTTTTTCATCCCCGGTCGTTAACTGACCAATCGTCATTTAATTAGTTTTCCCCGCCAGTTGTCACTTTTGACCCAGTAAACAGCACGATAATTTGGGGATCAAAAGTAGCCTATAGCATATTTATAGTTTGAACACGCTAATCTCGGGAACTACTGGACCGATTTAAAAATCTTTCACCGTTCTTTCATATGTACGTAATCCTTGAATGCTGTAGGTTATATGTACACGGGCGAAGCCGGGGCGGTCCGCTAGTATAATTATAAAATTGTCCCCTCTCCCGTGTACAGACTGTGTCTGAATGTCTGTGTCTGTGAATCTGAAATTTATTTCCTATAGAAATCTCTGTAAAACATAGGTCCAGTTTTTCTTAGGTGTTAATATTTTATACGACGACAACTCTGTCTCACGTCTCTGTTCAAACAATCGTCCCTTTTGTCCATCACATAATAAAACACGTAATTCACACTATTTAATTTCTTCAATCGCGATATTTTAAAACATATGATGTTAAACTCAGACATTTGTAATCTACTGGGCCCCTGCGTACTTCCGGTTAATTTATCAATCATTTTACGATTCTTACATTTCACAGAAATAAAACAATCTTTGGTATCGCTTTCGTGTTATGACGCTTTTTTACCTGCATCGAACTGTCACTGATACCAATATCCCAATATGGCGGTGCATGTGATTGCGTAATAGAAATAAACAGGTAACGGACGAGTGGTGCATGTGTGCGTGCTGATAAGCGCTTTGTATAGTGCCGAGACTGCGCGTATTATATTATCAACTACTGCAAGCGTTCGCAAGCTTTTTAAAGCTTCTTCCGACCATTGATAAGTCGTCATTATTGCAGCTCAACTTATTATTGCTTTATTCCTATAGCTACATTATAACGTGTTTTTCAACTCGTTAATTTCAGTGTTTAAACCATCACTCTCGCTAGTTTAAACTGTCAATCGTAGTCAATTTAGATGCCTTGATAGTAGCCACATTGTCTATGAAAATAGGTATTTCTTTAAAAAGGAGGAAGAATGTGTAGTGATAGGACTCTTAGCACGGTCCGTCTGTGGAAGTACCACACCTTTGCCAGTTATTCTACCGCCAAGCAGTAATGTGCAAACATTACTGTGTTCCAGTTTGAAGGGCAATGTTTCCAGAGAAATTACAGGGCTTATAGATATAACGTCTTAGATCTTTGGGTGACAAGCCCAGTGCAGTGCTAGGTAATGATTTGAACTCTTCATGTTTCAATAGCTACGTGTTACTGTGCTGTACGTGGCAGACATGTTGCTTACCATCAGAGACATATCTTTGTCGTCTTATTACACATTATTAAAAAAAACGATTTAATGTAGTTGTACGAAACTGCCCGTATGTTCATTAGGTTTTTCGCTACAAATGTCGGCAAAAATCAAGTTCAAATTATTTTAGTACTTCCAGTATCCTATATTATCTTGATTGCTTTCTGGTCACTGTCTTGTTTTCTTCTTATGAACTTCTTGGTCGATGTCATTAAATTGAACGCGACGGGTCGCGCTGTTTCAATTTCAGTCACGGAAAATTCCGTTATGCAAATTTCTAGAATCGCTGCCTCGGGTAATATATTCACTCTGTTGTTGTGTTCTGGCCTATAAAGTTCATTAACCACCGATTTATAAGTACTACAGTGCAATCCAGGTTGCACGGCGACCACGTAGTACATAGCCATTACTACGTTTGGCGGATCTTTTGCGTATGCTCAAAGTTCGCCGTTACCACTTTTTATTAAGTAGACCTTCTTTATGCTTTTATTAAAAAGCTTTTTTTTTTAAGTCGTTACCATTGATTTGGTTCTTGAACACGGAGGTTTTTGTTGTGTACGACTAGAAATTAGAATAGTTTGATTCGATCATTTGACGACCGCAATAGACTGAAGTAAAGCGTTATCGTAGCAATTGATAAACACAAGGTTATTCTGATAGTCTTACCAATTAGTCAAAATATATTTCAATTAATTAATAAGCTCCAAACTTTTAACATTTAAATAAAAATAGCAATACATTAAATTTTTGGCCCATGATTAAAATATTAAACAAATAAAAACGTAAAAAAAAACAGAATCAAGAAACGTATTAAAATCGAAACTCATTTCGAAGTGGCAGTCAGAAATCGACTCCTTTGTAGGCTCGAGTCGGTGTGATATTCGGCATTTAATTCAGATTTTAAATTTCAATATCGATTCCTACGTATTTCTCTTTCGGAAAGATTTTTAAGGCTTTATATTCGTTGTTTTAAATAGATTTACTAGAAATGTGTTATGAAAATGATAATACCGAATGTGTTCTTTATTTCTGTTGGACCTATCGATTCCTACGTATTTCTCTTTCGGAAAGATTTTTATGGCTAAATATTCGTTGTTTTAAATAGATTTACTAGAAATGTGTTATGAAAATGATAATACCGAATATGTTCTTTATTTCTGTTGGACCTATCCACCTCCATAAATCGTGGACAAACGTGCAACGTAATTTATATAATTTAAGATATCCGAGCGAAGCCGGAACGGGCCGACATAGCACAATTGATTATTTAAAAAAAAAGGAACATACATACGGTCGAATTGAGAAACCTCCTTTTTTGAAGTCGGTTAAAAATAATCAATTATGATCTGTTAACGATATATCTGTGTCGTTATCTGTGGCACAATTTTAACAATTGTAAAAATCGTACAAATAAAATTTCACCACCTAAGTATGGTTGCTTTGAGAGAGTGCGCCAGACCACTTGTCACCATGCTATATTGGCAGTTTAGCGGATGAACCCGTATTGGCGTATGCAGTCAAACGTAAGTGTTTTAATTTACCACAGATACTGTTTGAATGAATGTCTCATTTACTATCAGAATGTCTATAAACCGTCAAAGGTAGCATAAATAACTAGTGAAATGCCTGAAATTGGAAGGGAAAGGCATCAAAGGATGAAATACACCTTTACATAAAAAACACATCTTAGTTCGGTGTGCACAAAATGAAAAAAAGTGTAAAATTAATGATGATGTCACATATAGATTCTAATATCATTTTTACAGTTAAATTAATCAACTTTGCGTTTGATTGTTATTTTAGATGACTTTAAGATTTTTTTAAAGTTGAATTCAAGGTTATTTTTTATAGAAATATACTTAGTCGTTTGTAAAATAACATTTATTGTGTTACCAATACATGTACTTCTAAGAGATATTTACTTATTTAGGTTATCTGAAAGGTATTTAGGTTGAAATTGGGTAATTATTATAATTAAAACATTGTCAGAGCGAGATATTGCAATTTTTCTACTTGTCTCCATCCTGGGATAGTATGTGCTCGTTGTAGTATCTATCAAAGTGTTTTCACCATCTCTTAGTTGGTCTAGCGTAAAATCGTTTGCGATTGTGCTTCCACTGTTTAGAAATCTTGGTCCAAACATCCAACAAGCAGCTGATGTCACATAGTCAAAAGTCGCCCGTGGGCATGCGTCTAATATACTTAATTGAAATCGATACACATAATCTATTTAGTTAGTTTTGTATTCAACTGACTCCAATACTAGCGGTCCAGTTAAAAAAAAATATGATCGACATCCCAGTGGTGTCGTCTATTAAGTGATGTCATTGGCAACATACGTATGCGTACAATACAATGAAGGAAAATGCGAAACAAGTAAAAAAATAGCGCGGTATGGACAATAATATTTCTCTATTATCGACTAAGGCCAGAATAGTGCTTTAACAGTAGCCAATAACGACAAGGCAATGACGTCAATAGTTCAGTATTACCCATTCCTAGATTAGTGCATTGTGTTGTACCGGGGATACGTCTCATGCTTATGTTATGACACCTGACAGCTGCTATGATTTGACCATATTTTGTACGAATCTAAGATTCTATCCTATCATTTCTATCTATATATATCTATCCTATTATATTCCATATATTTATTTTTATTATTATTATTTACTAGATGCCCGCCCCGGCTTCGCCCGTGGTATATTATATAACACTCATCGGGATCCCGTACATATCCAACGGTGAAAGAATGACTGAAATCGGTTCACTCATTCCTGAGAATATCGATTTCAAACAAAAAACCTCTTCAGCTACCTGCTACGCCACCTGTCGGAAATTGGTCGTACCAACTCAGATTTAGAAAAAAAAATAGCAAAGGTATATATTCTATGCACAGATTACTGAAATTCAATGACGCAATCTTTGACACATGCTGTCATTTGTCATGTCAAAGCACGAAACGTACGAAAACTCTCAACAGGGGAATATTTTTTCCTGATTTTGTTACATTCTTGTTTTATGCTCCGCTTCAATTAATAGTAGAGTTATTTTCTATAGCCTAAAGCCTTCCTCGATAAATGGACTATCCAATAGAAAAAGAATCTTTCAATTCGGACCAGTACTTCCCGAGATCCTAGCGTTCAAGCAAACAAACAAACAAACAAACAAACAAACAAACAAACTCTTCAGCTTTATAATATTGGTATAGATTACATTGTGTTCAGCGAAGTACATTTTGACAAATTTCATTTGCTTATTTTCGTTTTCCCATGACTAACTTTGGTTTTGACTATTTTATGAAGTGAAAACTTCTTTTGTCCAGATAGCTGATATACTACTTATATATTTGTAAATACATACTTATTATACATAGAAACACCCAGACAAAGTATAAACATTTGAATTCATCACACAAATATTTGCGCTGGGCGGTTTTTTCCATTCGATCACAATTTATAAACGAGTATGGAATTACGTCTACGGAGATAACGAGATACGACGCCCGCGCCGTTCAGATGTAAAAAGGTTTCCAGACTTTCGACCCAACGACAGTGAGAAGCGATAAAAGTAAAGGTGACTTTGAAAAAATCTCGTGGATATCTGTTGACGCGTGACTGATATAAGAGTAAAAAGAATAATAACATTAAAATTAAATGTTACTTTACTTTGGTATATTCTATGTGAAATAATTGATATCAAAGGTTAGTATTAATTAGTAATACTTAGTTAAAGTCAGAATATTGGAATCGTATAATCTTTCGAAGTCATGTGTCATCCACCAATCCTTTGGGCCCGCGTGGTGGATTATGGCCTTAACTATCTCCTAGCGAGAGAAGGCCCCGAGTTCCAGCAATGGGAACATTTAGTGGTCTGTTGATGTTTGATTGAGTATTAGTTTAAAGTGTATAGTAAGAAATTGGATTCGTATCATCGTATTCTTGTATAAATAATAAACGCCTTCAATTAGAACTTTACGTTATTTCTGTATGTAAAAGTTTAAAATAGTTGCAATCATTTAGTGTGTTATATATGTGCACAAGATATTTCGGTCAGAAATGCCATGTCGGTTATCCATCCTCAACAAGATGTTAATATGTAACTAGCCCACGAATCTCACGCCAATGTAGGTAAGGATTTCAGTGATACTACTAACGTAAAATTGGCCGAGCAGTTTAGCCTGTAGGTGTTAGTATTCACTTTATAAAATACTTATTCACGTAAATACATTTTACATAATTTTTTACTAACTCACGTTTGATATAGTCAGTCCAGTCCCGGACTGACTATATCAAACGTGAGTTACCCGTGTATCTTATATCATATCTTATACCTTTAAACGAGCAATTCTTGTAGGTATATATATAGAATCTAAATCTCGGAAACGGCTCGAACGATTTTCATGAAATTATGCATACAGAGGGGTTTGGGGACGATAAATCGATCTAGCCATGTTTTGTTTATAAAAACGGCGTTTTATGCGCGTTTTTAGACAATGAAAAACTGTTACATAAACATTACAATGCGACGGCAAATTTCGTGACGGCGCGCGACAGTATATTAGCTCAGTCGGGAAGATGGGCGGTCATAATATGGTAGGTTCGGGTTCGAATCCAGCCGGCCGCCTTTCTTTTATCAAGTTTTTTTTGAGAAATTCGTTATGTATATAAGTAACCCAGGTCACCCAGGTACTTTATTTAAAATGTGTAATAGACACGTGAGAATTCATATTACATACTTGTTTATTGATAGTATGTATGTAACATTAACATAATAGCCCGTTGAGTGACAGTCATACATATCCATGTATGTACGTAGTGCGGAAAGAAGATTTGGTTGAAGTTTTTGAACTCTAAAACAAGCATTACCCTCATTCTTGCGCAGTCGGGTAAATGAATAACATTTCAACTTTATAAATCACAATGTTTCAATATCCAAGGATAAATGTCGATAGAAGATAGACATAACAACAACAACATATTACTTTCAAGTCATAATTATATTTAGAAAGTAATACCTCGTTCTAAGGATCGTGTTGTTTTCTGTTTAATGTCAACAATGAGAAATCAAAACCAATTAATTATAATTGAGATATTAATTACACAAAAAATCAGATAAAAAAAGAGAAACTAAGTAATTGCTGACAAAACATGATCTCGCTATGTAGGTGTCATGAATTTCGAGGAAGTGCGAACGCGAAAATACATCACAATTCTGTTTTATTTTGATATATTTTTAGGAGTAAAAACTTCTTTCGGCATGGGAAATCTTATGGTATCCTTTAGTAAAGCCTTTTTAGGTACTCGATTTATTGCATTCCAACTTTTTTTTAATAAAGTATGGTATGACGAGCAGGACATGCGTCTGATGGTAAGCAAAATGCCTGCCACATAACAGCACAGTTATTGGAACAAGAAGAGTCCAAATCATTACCTACCACTGCACTGCGCTCGTCACCCAGAGATCTTAGATGTTATATCTCTAAGCCCTGTAATTTATCTGGAAACATTGGCTTTCAAACCGGAACACAGTAATGTTTCCACATTACTGCTCGGCGGTAGAATAACTGGTGATCCCCCATCCTCTTAATGGATAGGTGAAATCTTGTGAGATCAGGTCACTGACATGCGTAATACCAGTATATCAGCGGTTTACACGTGACCTATCGTGCAACGTTAGTGCCGTTTATCACGAACATTCCTATATATAAGTTTTCTCTTCTATTAGGACTGTCTGTTTTTTTTCGTTATATTTTAATTTGTTATTAATCATCGATATAAATAAATGTACATGACCTCCCAAACTTCAGGCGCATGGAATTATATCATCGTTGGGAAGAGTGAGCTCACTCTTTCCATTTTAGTCGATTGTAGGAAGCGGTGAACGCCGGACGTTTATATCTATCGCTATTCGTTGTCAACAACCAAAATAAGTAGAACCGCAACATACCTCGCCGATAGCGATTCTAGGGATCAAGTCGATTAGGTAGTTGTATAAACCACTTACGCTAGATACAGAGACGCAGTCTGTTAACAATATCAAGGCGCTCAGGGTACATCTTTTGATTTATATCGATGTTATTATTTTATATTTTTCTACACTCAGAACTCGCTATCTCGCTAAGCGTAGTACGTATAAAAGGCCTAGCTAAAAGGTAAACGTTGTTCTGAGAAATAAATTACACAAGGGAACAAGCGTACGGCAACCAGAACAGTAAATATATTATTTTTATTTCACTACAGTCACTTTTCACACATTAGTCATCAATAGGTCAGTTACAGGTCTAATATCAGTTTTATTTATAGTGACATAATTTCGCTTCAATCAGCTTACTAAGCATACCTATATCCCCACAATAGATTATGTATGTAAGCATATATATATTTTGTTGCAGCTATCAAGAGTCAATAGAAGAGTCAAGATTATAAAAAGTCAGAAAACTATAAATTTCTACTAAATAAACTGCTTCAGACGTATCAAAACTTTGGATGCAGAATGTCGCTCAAAATCATATTTCTGCACTCTCATTTATAGACTACAGGCCCGTGAACAAAATCTGTCAAACAAAATGGGTCCAATGAACCACCAGGAGACCTATGTATGTAGGATGATAGAAGGGTATAAAGTAATAAGGTTCAGCACTGCCGTCACTTGTAAGCTGTCCAACTGAGTGCAGTTGAAGAGGGTGGGTTGCGACCCTCGATCATTTCTCCTTGAATCGTGGGATGGCGAATGAGACGGCTACGTTGGGGTAAATGTGGGCGGAGTTTATTGATAGAAACAAAGAAAGTGTATTAATGAAAAATTAATATATCTTCATGAAATCAACGTCTAAGCAATTCATATTGCTTCGAATTTGTAGTCAAGTTTAATTGCATTTTGATATGTTACCGATAACCATTTAGATCACATGACCGAAACCGCGTGTAAAAAGCTGGCAAGGAGATAAACTTCGTCAAATTTTGAAGCAGGTATTTAGAAGTGATTTTTATGATTTGTACCAACAGTTTCACATTTTAAATTGGTGATAGATTTTTATCTATTATTAGGTGTATTCTTGTCCTTTATTACTATTTAAGGGGTATTTTACTATCAATAACGGAAGAAGTAATTGGCTACCGTAATATAGTTTTTCAACTAGTTCGGAGGACTAACGTTAAAATTTGTTTTTAACCCCCGACCAAAAAAAGTGGTATTATAAGTTTGACGTCGATGTCTGTCTGTGGCACCGTAGAGCTCAAACGGATGGGCCAATTTATAAGCGGTTTTGTATTTGATGGATAGTTTCCGTGCGGATGTTTTTAGCTATGTTTGGTTAATATCGATTTAAGATGGCCGCCTCCACAAAATGGTGGACAAAATATTTCTTCACAAACTACCCCAATATGGGTATCAAATGAAAGGGCTTGACTAGTACAATGTTGTACAAATTACAAGTCCGAGGTAGTCGGGGGGTAAATCATTTTTTTTATATTTTGTTCTTGTTAATATTATTTCTAGTCAGAAATCATTGTGTGCTAATGTGTCTAAGTGAGGAACAAAGCTCCCATAAACTCTTTACATTTATGTCTATCCTGACATAAGCTCTCAATGATGTTTGTCGAAGTCGTTCCGTCATCGTCTTTTTATCTGCTGTAACGTCGTCTCCGATATGGGTGTCCCTCTGGGTCTGGGTCAGCCAGATCAGATCTTGGTCTAACGATGATCCAAAAAGAGGCAGGAATGTCTAGCCCAGTAACTCACTTCAAATTGAAAAAAAAAAACTTTATTCTATAGAACTTACCTCGTATATTTCGTCGACCATGAGATGGTGCGAGCTGAATACGATAGCTCCAAGGGGGTCCGGGTTCATTCGGTGGGCAACGTTGTACTCCTTCCGTAGAACGATGTTTTCGCCGCAGTATTCCGAGAAACTCCTGCGGGATGGGAGTAGTTTTAGACTTTTCTCCGACCTTTTATTTTAAAACCTCAACGCAAAAAACAAGCGGGTGTTATAAGTTGCTTATGCCTGTGTCTATCTGTCTGTCTATGACTGCTTGTGGCATCGAACATCCCGAATCAACCGATGTTGATTTTATTTTTTGTGTGAAAGCTGAATTAGTCGAAAGTGCTATTAGCTGTGTTTCATCAAAACCGGTTCATTCGTTCAATATTATCAGCATTTTTGTTAGGTAGCTGTTGTAGGAAGGAATCTGAGACGCACAACGGGTATTTGCTTTACTTGCAAACATACGTTTGACCTAAAATTTGAATCAATTGCAGAGGGTTTTTACCTATTTCAATTTTAAATTTAATGTATTTTATGCGTCGTAAAGCATTCATATTACCAGTAAGGGGGCGGAGGTGTGACGTAACCTCGTCGCCTGATGTATTGGTCTCCAGTGCATCCATTATAGTTGTAGTTTCTATCGCCATTCTGGACTATGGATACCTGGAATCAAAGAGAAATATAAGACCGTGTCTTAATACACCATCAGCGGTCAATAAAACGATGCCTGACCTTGAGCGACATATACATCTTTCTCGAATTTTTTACAGTTTCAATACCTCTTCTAATCCATTATTCCGCAACGCCGTACAGAAATAATGAGACAAGGAGAAAATATCGAGGGTTGCAACCCCCTATCTTAGCCAGCACTCAGTTGGACAGCTTACAAATAACGGCATAGTGCTTATTATTCGATCCCTTCTATCGTTCTACGTAGGTCTCCTGGTGGTTCAAATAATCCATCAGTTTTGTACACGGACTTGTAGTCTATAAGGTTGTGTTTACCTGCGCACACTGGCCGTATAGATCAACAACGGCGTAGATGTTGAGATGTGGCACGTACCACGCCTTGCCCATGTCCATCCCGTCCAGGTAGTAGTGCAGGCTACGGTCCGCATGCCACATTATACCTGGAAAACAGAATTTATTGTCAAATACACCTATTATTACGAATATGCATCATTTATACACACTCTGGTAATTTCTTACGTGTGCTCTTTTATACGCTGAAGGAAAATATCGTAAGGAAACGGGGATGTTTCAACAAAGACATCTTCCTAGATGGCTGGGCTTCCGGACTTGACCAGCTTGCAGGATTACATAGTCCTGGATCTCTCCTGGTAAGAGATGACTCCGAATCTCAGTATGAAGTATGTAAGGAAGGTCGCCTATACTTATGAGGGGGCATTGGGGCATCACCACACTACTCCCCGGCATGGCTAGTTCCTCTAGTGTGACTGCTCACTGGGAACCCTAATACAATATTTGGAGATTTTTTTAAACTTTATTAAGGTTTACACTTGACCGACTTGGCTTGACTATGACGAAAATGATCAAATGTAATCTGTTGACATACTTCGCTTAACACAATTTACATTGATAGAACATTTAGGTTTAGATTAGTTAGGTCAGGGGTTCCCAAACTTATTTTGTCTGTTGCCCACTTAGAATAAATTATTTTCTAGCGCCCCCATTTTTTCTACATGTAATCCACTATAACTTCAAATTAAATTATACTATATTCTAAATTATTTCACTATAACCCTCAAGAGTTCTTGAGACTTGAGCCCTGTAGGTAGTACATAACGGACTCCGAGCCTCTAAACAACGCTCCCATTATTTTTTGGGTCTCTTACCCAAATGCCCCCTTGAGGGCTGCAGCACCCACAAGGGGGCGTTATCCCCCACTTTGGGAAAGGCTGATTTAGATGATAAATCGTGAAGAGTACTGACCGACGCGGGTTCCCTCGGTGAGCGTGTCGAGGTCGAGCGGGTATCCGCTGCGCACGCACTCCCCGTCCTTCATCATGGCGGCCCCGCTCAGGATGTACGTGTCCCAGCTCAGGTCGGTCGCGGTGCCGGCCACCGCCCCCACGCCGCCGCTCGCTTCCAAGTCGTCGGGACGTATCGCCGTCACCCCTGCACATACAAACCAATGTTGACCGGGCCAAAAATATGCCATTCTAAAAGTAGTCCGTCAGGCAGATTATGTAAAAATATAGTCTTAGTTTTACTACCGGAGTTGGGGGGTTGTGACGTCACGTCCATGTAAAAAGTCGCGTCAGGTGTTCAGTTCACAATCTAGCCTGTTTACTAAACAGCACCGTTTAAATAACGAATTACACAGCTATGCTACAATACATGTAAAAAACGGGCCTTGCATTCTATCTATAAGGCGGCGAGGGAACGAACGCATTGTCGTAAAATCGTTTTCTCAGCCCTCTACTCCGAAAACGGTTAATTTGGCAGAAAAACGCAGCAAGCATTTTTTGTTGATAATTTTACGACAAACTTTTTAACAACCTCTATTGACATCCGAACAATAGATCATAATATAAAGCGATAAACTGATTTTCGTGCCGTTTTGACCTATGTAACTTTTTTAGCTGGAAAAACATCAATGTCGATTTTTCACATATTCTTTACTACGCCGTAATAAAGGTGTATACATAAATACAGCTCACTAGGAATTTTTCCGCAGGTAAAACCATACAAGAATATCGCCGACATTGCAGTTCCGCGATTCCCAGGCAATTGCTGATGCGGGATTACTCAAATGAAATGAAATCACTGGAACATATGCGTGTACTGTCAATTTAAAATGGAATATTACAAAGCTGGCTAGGCATGCGAATTGACTTGATAAACAATTTTTCCGATCAACATGACGAAACAGCGTTACATAATGACTTCTCGTTAGCTAAACAGGGTAACAAGACACCGCAAGAGTTCTATTTAAGTATGAGATGTACAGAAAGTATGAATAAATGAGTATGAGTATAACCATTACCAAACACTATTTAGTACTATAATGACGTATGTGACTTTACATGAGTTAATACTAACTACAATTGCAGCTAAACGTGAGCTATACAGGAAGGTCATGTAAGCGTATTCTAAAGTTAAGTAGCTATTACATAAATAAATAAATAAAGGAATTAGGATCCCTTATACGTTGTATGGTTTCCGCTACCGAAAACGCGCTTAAGTATGTACAAGAAGAATTTAAGATTTTATACCTGTAATCCCGGAACGAGACCCCGATAAGTCAGTTAAACAACTAAGATCACCCCTACACTACTTAGGCCCTAAACTACCTGATGCGGTCACCCGCCGCGGTTCCATACAAAACTGACACGCTCGGTTAGTTATTGCATGGAACCGCGCCGGCGACCGCATCATGCAGTTTCGGGGCTTATAATGCCGTTTACGCTCCCGCTACAACATTATTTATAGATGCCAACTTTTAACTACCCCGTTCCTATTGGACACCGCCCATGAAGGAGGCGTCGTCCTTGTAAATTTGATAACCTACCTAGTATGAATACGTAACGAATGTTCGTCGCTGCACTACCACCTAATTATTGAGTGCGTAGTGACGTTTTTATCGAGTTCAAACCGGTTATCAATTGGGTCGGTATTTTTTTTAACTAGAACTTATATAAACGAGTGCGTGGCGTACTTATGACCCGTATTAAAACTGTTATCAGCCGGAGTCGGATTACCATACTGGTTTAGCCTACAGTTTCGCTTAGGACATATTATCACGGAATTACTTCCGTTAGCCAACTGCCTGAAGATTTCCAACAGGCAGGCTTTAGTTGTTTAGTTGTGAGCATGATTTTCAGGGGGTTTTGAGTTCACCAAAACCAACATAGAACTAAATCTCCAGATGCAGCGGCAGTTAATCATCAAATCGCGTGCCCTTTAAAATGTCTCGTAGACACGGTGTCAAAAAATCCTATTAATGTTATAAATATCAATGTTTGAATGTTTGTTTATCAATCACGTTGTAACGTATGAACGGATCGGGTTGAAATATGGAACACAGATTACAGTCTGGAAGAACATAGATTATTTTTTATCCCGGGAAAATAACAAGAACGGGAGAAACGCGGGTAAAACCACGGGGCACTGCTAGTATTTTATAACAATAACTAAGCTTATTACTTATTATATTAGATACTAGCTTTTATCCGCGACTTCGTCCGCGCAGAATAAATATTAAGGTAACTGAGGCAGTATTTGTAGCATATCCCAACAAATGTACGATTACTAAACACAGCTGATATTAAAACATTTGTCTACAATTTCATCAAAATCGGTTTAATCGTTTAGGCTTCAAAGCTTAACAAACACAGATTTGTCAAAGCTTAACAGACACAGAAACGTTAGACCTAACCCAGCTGGTCCAAGAGACCACAAGAGTACCGGACGTTGAGTCGCATACACCTTATTGTTTAGACCTTCTGCTGACAACAGATCCAGACCGATATTCCGTGGTGGTATCTTCGCGATTAGGCAGCTCCGACCACTGTCTGGTGAAATCTGTATCCGTCTACCATCCGCCTGATTCCAGCCCTAGAGGCAACCGGGGTTGTGGCGATACAAGTTAGCAGATTGGGACGAGATTCGCTCTTTCTTTGCATCTTACTCATGGCAGTCATTGTGCTTCACTTCTGGTGATCCCTCAGTCTGCGCGGATGCTGTGACTAATGTAATACGGACGGCTATGGAATATTTTATTCCGTACTCCAACGTCCCATCCAGCAAAGCTCTTCCTTGGTTTGGTTCTCAATGTAAAAGTGCTGAAGCACTTAAACTTACCTAGCCTGGGTTGATGCTCGACAGCGTAAGGCAAGGGGCATACACCAGAAGAAGAAAACGTTCAACAAGGCTGCTAAGGCACGCAAAAAGGTTCTTCAGAGGGCTCGTTTTGACCACATTAGTCGAATAGGGAACAAACTTGCTTCGTACCCTGCGGGCAGCAAAGCGTTTTGGACCCTAGCTAAATCGGTCGAATCGAACTTCTGCCTCCCCTCACTACCTCTAATGCTGAAATCTGATGGGACACTGGCTCACACTGCAATGGAGAAGGCAAACATGTTTGCATCTCAGTTTGCGGAATCTTCGCGTCTTGATGCTGGTAGCGCGACACCTACTCTCTCCGGCTGTCCGACTTTTATGTCAGAGATACACATTCGCCAAATGGAGGTTCGCAAAGCTCTACGCAATCTGGACGTGAATAAAGCCAGTGACCCAGATGGTATTCCTGTCCCCGATACTGACGCGCCTATTCAGATTTTCTCTCCAAACGGGGCTAGTACCGAAGTCTTGGAAGCTTGCCAATGTGCAACCAGTGCCCAAAAAATGTAGTAGGGTAAACCCTACCAACTACAGGCGAATATCGGTCACGTCCATACTCTGCAAGAATATGGAACATGTCAACAGGAACAGGCTCATGATGTACCTAGAATCGAACGACCTCCTCAGTGACCGGCAATACGGATTTCGCCGAAACCGGTCCACCGGGGATATTCTAGCGTACGTCACCCACATCTGGAGTGAAGCTATTGAGAAACACGGGGAAGCACTTGCAGTCTCCCTAGATATCTCGAAGACTTGCGACAGGATTTGGCATGATGGCCTCATAAGCAAGCTTCCAAGTTATGGTTTCTCTCCCGGGTTTATTGCGTGGATATCGGACTATCAATGCCGGAGTCCCTCAAGGGTCGGTACTCTCTGCGACACTTTTCCTGCTACATATTAATGATCTGTTTAAGCCCGGTATATTTGGGTACGCAGATCATAGCACCATTGTAGAGAGCTACATATCTAGTGCGAGAGCCAGTGGACAGCAAACCCAGGTACTGAGAGAGCGTTTGATCGAACGTTTGAGCTTGACCCTTGCGGCGGTGTCTGAATGGGGTGATGCCAATCTGGTCAAGTTCAACGAGAGTAAGACGCAGGCGTGTCTGTTCTCCGCAAAAAGGAGTCCATTCCAACTGACTCCTACTTTTCGTGGTGTATCCGTGCCAGTTTCTGACCGTCTTGAGCTTTTGGGCGTTACTTTGACTTCTACGCTCAACTTTGGCTCGTATATCGAGTCCAAGGCAAAATTAGCTGCCAAAAAACTAGGTGTCCTCTCAAAGGTGTGAAGGTACTTCTAGTCTGAACAGTTGCTCACATTGTATCAAACACAGATTCGCTCATGTATGCAGTACTGTTCGCACCTTTGGGATGGATCGGCTAAGTAACAGCTGGAGGCCCTGGAAGCGATCGAGAGACGTGCCAAAAGGCTCATAGGCAACGACACTCTTGTGCGAAAAAGACTACAAAAACTACAAAATCGCCGAAAAATTGCCAGTCTATCGGTTTTTTTATCGGATACACTTTGGAGAGTGTGCGACTGATTTGCATGATCTGATTTATACCACCTTGCCCTTTTTTCTATCGAAATGCTCGAAAAAGCGACATCGTTTCATGGTTGATGTTCCAAAGAACGAAGAGATTTGACTCTACTTTTGTGATAAGAACGTCTATGGCTATGAAATGCGTTGCCTGAGTGCGTTTTCCCCGATGGTTACAATCTTTGTGTCTTCAAATCGAGAGTGAGTCGGTTTCTTCTAGGTAAACACGGTCCATCGTAGACCGCATCGTCGCTTAACATCAGGCGAGATGGCGGTCAAGTGTACACCTATAAAAGTAAAAAAAAAAGATTTACTTTCATATTAATAAACAATACAATCATCCATATTAGTATGGAAATCTAGTGTCTAGTTGCAAAATTTCATGGTTTCTTCTTCAACAATGACAAACTTTCATACCCCATATCAACCCTTGTTTTCGTTACAAAAAGTAGCTTATTTCCTTTTTTGGCATCTAGTCTAACTGTGTACCAAATTTAATGAATTTCGCAAAACCCCGTCTTAGCAAACGCCGACGTGCTAAAAGACACCCCCATACAAAATTTGAGAATCATCACGAAATCT
>JADLOZ010000168.1:0-50000 GCA_017562165.1 Ectropis grisescens | reverse complement strand
ATAGAATGTGTAGTTTTGTAATTTAAAACATTGTGACATTACAGATGATGCCGTCCATAACACGGTACCTCGTGGAAGGCGCAGAATTACTCCACCAAGACTGTTCAAGCATGGAGCGCGTTATGCGATACTTAGAAGCAAATCTAGATACACTATACCAACATTTGAACAACGAAAACTTTTCCCGAACACTTGACATTGTGTGGGATCAGCTTGGCGATGTTCTGTATGAATTGATTCAGGCCAACTTAGAAGTACGTATTGCAACTTTTTGTTATTTTTTCATTATAATTTCTCTGTGTATTAACATTTTTCTGCTAACAGCTGTAAAATGCGTAGCCCTAGTGTTAACACTGTGATTTTAATTGTTTTATACTAATTTAATTTTCATTTTTAAAACGGACCCGTGAAGTTTTTGTTGAACATTTTTCTGTCGAACTAAAATAAATGTATAGAAATTGTTTTTTATTTCATTGAATAGTTTTGTATTTCACTCTGGGTCCAGTTTCATTCAGATGTGTCATTAACTAACATAGATTTTGATTTTTAGACAGAGAGACTCGCCACCCGTATCCGCTTGTTTAGGCGTAGATATTTCGGAAAAAACAAAGTCTCCCCCAACTTTGCATTGTTTCGGGTAAATAATGTTGCCATTGTGTACGCACGCTATTGCAATGTTATTTAGAGTTGAGCACTTATATTTTTATGATATTTTTTTATTATTGTGGAAGTGATAAAAAATCTCAAATGTCAAATAAAAAAAAATATTTGAGAAAAAATATTCAATTTCACTAAATGTGAAATAATTTAAACTTTCAATTAGCTATTTTGTTTATTTTTCTTGTAAAAATTAGTATGGATTCAAAGGTCATTAAACTCATTATCGGATAAATCCTTCAAAAACATAGTTTAGAACTAAACGCATCTTTAAGCATGCTTGGTAGATTCCGTGTAATTTACTTTACAAGTATTAATGTTAAAAGTTTACAGTAATTTTTCACAGCAACGTCACATGTTTTTCTTCAATTATGCACATTTTGTGGATTTGAGCTGGCAAGCGTGACTAATATGTTTTATTGTTTGCTAGCACCGAAGGGCTAAGATAACCCGGTATATCGACCCGAGACGCTTGAGCAAAACCGCCGCAGCGGCCATAGACGCGGTAATACACACATACACACACGCGCACTGCGTTTTATGTTTGTGGCTGTTATACTGTCGCTGAATTTTACTTGTTGACTTGGAATGTTTATTGAAATTTATGATGAAAAAACACATTCATTAGGATAAAAGCATTTAAGAAACACGAATAACCACGTTATTATTGCCTGTAATGAAATGAGTTAGAGGCGTTTTCAGATTGTAAATATACCTGTCAAAGATTGATCTCAATTTTGCCAAAGGTGGCGCCAATGTTTCATTTTGTTAGATAAATTTAACAATATAAAATATTTGCCATAATATGTCAAAAATGGCAAAATTAAGAACTATATTTTACAAGTATATCTATATTTATGCATCTTGGAAACGCCTAATGTTGTCAGTAAGTGTCTAGTAAACATATTATTATCGTTTGAAAAATAACATTCATAATAACTGTTTTAATGTTGTGATATATGCTACGTTGTTTTAAAATAGTGTTTTTTAATCGAAACAAAAGCTTTTGTTGTTTCAAAAAAAAAACATTCCATCAGTCTCATTCTCAAAATTCAGCGATACACCTAGTTTATATTTATATCTAGTCACTAGAAAGTGTTGCCACTAGCTATCCTAAGCATGTGTCGTGTTAGTGTTTCTTCGGGATGCACTTTTGTTCAACTTTGTTTGTCTAGACTTAAAATATACTAGTAGCACGTTTAAGAAGTAAATCCAATTGTAAGCTATTGTACTGTTCCAAATAGAATAGGCATGAATAATGTATATCTTATGTTAGGTTATGTCAAAAACATTGATTCTTTTGTTTCAAAATTTATTGTAAAACTATGCTAAATTTTCTTTTAAATTTTAAATTACTGCGTACTATAAATTTTCGGACGCCATTCATTTTCTATTAGGTCTGATAACAATCATGCATGAGATCATAATCATTTGTTCATTTTATTTTGAGGCATTTTCATAAAGAGATTAGTTAGAGATTAGATTGACAAAAAAATAATCCAAACACGCCAAAGACGAAATATCCTTTGGTCCATGTGAGCTTTTTGTATTTTTTACGTAGAATTAAAATGTTGGTGGTGGCAATATTAGACAAAAAAGGAAAAAAAAATGTTTGTAACGTGTGTTTGTAAAGTTGGTTTAGGTACCGACGATATTTTTACGTGATAACCTTTGCATACTTTTAAGAATTGGATTATTATTATCACTGAATCATCATTGTTTTGTATAATGCCGCTGTCTCTCTCCTATTCCGACGCATCGCCCGCTGGAATGTAAGAGAGGTAGGCGCGTCACAAGCTGAACGATTGTTTGCGCTCTCGCTTGCACGCTCGGCTCAGGCAGAACGTGACACTCGTGCGTGCAGCTGGCGTTCATCAATTTATAAGACGTTATCATAACACAAATTGCCTCTACCACCAACTAGAAGTCACTTTGAATCTACATTTTTTTTTCTAAATTGTTTCATTTCACCATGGTGTTTCGAATCTGTATTGGCATTTTATTAAACTAAAAATAATTTGACAGTACTGAAACCTCTGTATCTTTCATTCACAATCAAGGACCTAGGTATGTACGTAATTTGATGTTTAGATCTGACGTAATTGACAAAGAATTCAAAGAATTAACCAAATCAAAGCATGATACAATTCCTGGCATGGTGCATGAAATTTTCTGTGCCTAAAAATTGCTGGTGTACAAATTTAATGTATTGCATGCGTTTTAATTACCATTTTCTCTCAATTCATTTACATACTATAAAGATTTTGGATTTAACTTAATCAAATGTATGTTTCCATTTCGTTATTGTAGTTGGTTCATCCATGGATTGTATGCGGATTGGCCATTTTGAATGAGTCTCTTGTAGCTGATTACGAGGTGACTGGGACATCATTTCTGTACATATCATAGCCAATTTTTGTGTATTTCTGCGGGCTTAATCGTGATCTAGCTTTATACCAAGCGCTTCTGCTGTAATGATATTGCCGGACAACTGACACTCGACTTTTACTGAACCGTGAATGTAAACCTTATCGCCATGGGATTGCATTCACAGTTGCAATGTACGAAATGTTTAACGAAAAATTACCGCAAGCCGTCGTAAGCACCAAAGCGCATGCGACAGGCCAAACTCGCCAGCTTGAAAATGAAATTTTCATTTTAAAATTCGTTTAAGCCCTCAAAATACATTAATACCTATCTCATAAGTTTTTCATTCGTAAGTTATAGTCACCTAATTATTTTCTATAGATATTTCATAAACATTATTAAAATTCGTTCATCCATTTCGAAAATAGCTTAGTATCGTATTTACATAATTTTACTTGGATAATTGAAATCCTTTGGGAAGTAGGTATAATTCAAATTATCAATGGCTCTTGCCAATTTTCTTTTGGTAAATTTTCGTTTAGATGGGTCACAGGTTTCAAATTTTGCACATTTTTTGTTTTGTCAATGCTACATTAAGTGTACAACGCTATTGTGTTATGTATGTACTCAGCTTGGGGAATGGTGAAACGTTGTGTATAATTGTGTTAAAGTTGAATTGTAAAAGAAAAAAATGTTCCTAGTTTTACAATTAAGGTTATACTGATATAAGTGATATAGACAGAAAGAAAACTTTTATTATTATACAAACAAACAGATATATGTATTACAGTAAAACTCTTATGCAAAAACGCCACAAGTGGCAGCTGTGCAGCTGAGAGCAATCTCTTCCAACCAACCAACAATTTTTTCGCTTAGCAACTCCTCCCTTTTAAGATATCCTTTATGGATGCTTCCGAAGTAACCTGCTCTATCTTGACTTTTAAGATGAAGGAACTAAAATGATTGAATGCAGGGTAACAGAGTGCCTGTACAAACCTGATATCCTCGTAATTATTCACAACTTTTACTTGGGCCCACTATGGAATCACGAAAATAAACAGCAATTATCTGAGAATCTCAAACAAAATTAATCTATTTACTCGCAATTTTCCAGAAACGTCGACCGCCATCATTCTTTTACAATCTCCATGAGTGTCTAAAAATAATGATCCGATCATTCCGCCAAGACAACGAAGAAGTCATATCGTCCGAGACTTTGAAAAGGGTAGAGTATTTGCTAAAGATCCACGGAATGGAGACCAGGGAACTGATACACCAGTTTCATTTAGAGAGGTGGCAAGAGCAACAAGCTATTACTGAACCCAAGATGGGGTTGCTGACTGTAAGAGCGCAGTTTATTGAGGATAACTTGAAGATCGAAATTATGAATGCGAGGAATTTGACACCTACTGATTCAAATGGTGAGGTTTTATTGTTTTATATAATACTAGCTTTTGTCCGCAGATTCGCTCGCGTTTTGTAAGTCGTTGGCGTAAGCCCAAAGCAAGCGATTATATGAAATTTTCATTCCGTATTTTACCCTCTCAGGGGTTGAATTGCGCAAAACCCCGTCTTAGCGTACGCCTACGTGCACCTCCATGCAAAATTTCAGACTCCATTTGTAGTTTCTGATCGTGTTGAGTGACCTTTTGCTTCTTTAAAGATAGATTTTGTGAAATTTAAGGACATATTTCTACACTAAAATTATATGAAATCCACGACGATGCCCTAGAACGGAGGGTCTACCGCCTAACTAGAGCTGTCTTAGCTTTGATATTGTTCTCTCTTTTCTTTCCGCTTGAAATGATAGAGACCGCAATAGCAAAGCGAAAGCCGATTCAGTTAGGCGGTAGAAGCGAAGGTTGGCAAATAATGCATGTCGAGATATATCTTGACACCTGTAGATCCTTTACGGAACCTTGTTTACGGAAAACATCGTATCCTTATGATGTTTCACTAACTTTGGTTTCAACCTACGATATCACGATTCTGAAACTAGACCACAATGTAATATATACCTACGTCATCGTAGAATGGCAATCAGGGGCGCTGGCGTCAGTGAAAATAACGTAATATATTATAAAGGTTAGGTTAGTTTAAATGTAACTTCGTTAAATTGTAATCTTCTGACTGTTTTTACAATTTTTAGGTGAGATGTACATTATTACAGGATCAGATCTAACGTTTGTCATTGGATCAAGTTTGTTATTGACACAAATTTTACTAAACGTTTCATATGATGCTGATTTTCAATTTGTGGATTATTGAAGTTATACTTCTTTAGGCGCGTTATGAAAAAATGATGAGAGTGTAATTTAAAGATGCGCGCGCACCTGTGACACAAAATTAACAGTATGAAGTTGTCTGCTTAAGGTGGTTCGATTTTCATACTAATCTATTTGACCATTCAGACGCGAAGACGCGCGACGTTGCCAGCTCGTGACATACGCGGGTAACGCGCTGTTGCCGCTCTTCTCTGTCAACTTTGCTCAGCTGGCTCAGCTCAAGAATCAAATTAAATTATTGAAAGATTGGACAATGTATTGCCAGTATTTGAATGTTATATATTGGATAAATTTTCGGTGGCGATAAATTTAATAAAATAAAAGAAGTATAACTTCTCACGCGCGTACATAAGTACACGCACCCATTTTTTTTTTATAGGCAGACACTTATTTACCATGATTCGATAGTAATCATAGAAATTATTATTTATTGATAACGTTTTGTTACAAGCCTTTTACTAATCAGTATAATTGATTGATAAATGTGGTAAATAATTAAATGACACTTCCAATTACAAAAACATAAATCACAAAGTAATAAAATCTGTAAACATTTTATGACCACTTAAATGAATCAATTCAAATAAAACTCCTTTTTTTCAGTATTACCAGTTGCAAAATTTTGTATACTCATTTTGTATACAATATTTTCAGGACTATGTGACTCCTACGTGCGAGCGCTGCTACTTCCTGAGGACACCTTTGCCAGTGTGGTTAAGCCTAAAACCCAGACCCATAGCAAAAACCTGTTCCCATTGTACGACGAAATGTTCATCATGTAAGTAGAATATTATACATAGGCGGCCACTTATACTACATAATATTTTGAAACGACAACTAACGTGGTTGTAAGACGTTTTAATATCCACCGGTAAGTCAGATATGATATGATCGGTCCAGTCCGATGTTTCAACGGCATCTGGTGCCATTTTTAAGAAGAATGCATGTGCGTGACTCCTGTTTATTTGCATTATTGACTGGCCTCGTGGCATGTCTCGCCTTGTTGCCTCGTGTGTTTAAAATTATATAAGTATTCTGTCAGCTATCTGGCTTCTATAGTACAAGCTTTGCTTAGTTTGGGGTCAGATGGTGTTGTATGTGAATTGTTCATCACTATTAGTAGGTTTTGTAGTGGTAGAACTCTTTGCAGATTCCACTTGGGGAAGTACCGTCCTTCCGTTATTCTACCACCAAACAGTAATGTGCAGACATCACGGTGCACACCTGATCGTGTCTGTACCTACTTAGGCTGTGTTTGGGTGGAAGCTTGGACCCGGCAATACTTAGATGCCGGATACCCGAATACTTAGTCAGTGCTAATCTCTGGATCATATGTAAATAATATTCCGTAACTTGTCAACCAGCGTTTGTGGACTCAATATTTGTCTAAATAAACGTTTTTTCACATCTTCCTCAGCCCCTTAACCCACGAGCAACGGAACACGTCAGATGGGCTGGTCCACTTCGTGATCAAAGACAAGGACATGTTCAGCATGAGTAACGCTTTCGTCGGCGAAGCGTACCTTCACTTCAGCGAGATCCCAGACACGCCTGCTCCGATATCTAGTCTTCCACAGAATCTGCTGACGCTAACCAGACCTACTACTGTCGGTGAGTTGTATCTTCACTATCAGCGGTTTTTATACCTTTGATGGATGGATGGATGGAACGAAATTCCTTTCGACAGGCTTGAAGTAGATAGCGATTTGCTGCGTGATCGAACTGAAAAAAATGTGAGACTAAATCCGTAAGAAAAATATGTAACGGAAGTAAAAACTGTCCAACTTTGATTTTCAGATGATCGTACCGTAAATATTAAAAAAGTTTAAGCAATTTTTTTGCAAATTGTGTTACTTCTACATATATTATTCTAAGCCTCTTTTTTTCTTCTTGTAAATGCCCTTTGGCAGTAGGCTTACTGAACTATGGGCTAGGATAGATAGCTCACGACCCTAAATACCTAAATCTATTTTTACCGTTTTATCCGATGGATACAATCCTGATTTCAACTTAAAAGAATCCGTTTCTTCTAAGTAAGCACGCTCCATCTTAGATTTTTAACATCAGGCGAAATGGCGGTAAAGTGTAAACCTACAAAAGTAAAAAAATAATATTATTAGTGTATAATATATTATTAGTATAAAATATATTGTAATATATGTAGAGGACGAGACGAGTAGGACACGTACCTAATGGTAAGCAACAGGCTTGCCCATAATAGCACAGCGATATGCATCTATTGAAACATGAAGATTGCAAATCATTACCTAGAACCGCACTGCGCTTGTCATTCTGAAATATAAGATGTTATTATATCTCTATGTCCTGTAATTTCACTGGAAATTTTTAAAAAAGGAACACAACTACTACAATTTAAAGTTATAACAAAATATTTTTGCGTTCACAGAGGGAGACTCAATCAAAGCACTTGAATCGCGACAAGGTGACAAGCAAGCACGGGAGTTCCTCAAGAAACAAAGACAAAAGATACCTAGCACTAAACAATTCTTCTCGTTAGGTTGAAGTCACTAAAGTCAATTCATTGGAAAGCATGCACTTGGACTGAGTAATGAGTATGATATTGGGAATTTAAAAAATAAAATGTTGTAACGCAATATCATCGAAGTACTTTTTTGTATGGAGTGAATAATGTTAATAGATTACTTAAATAAGTTAATAAAAAAAAATGGCAGTCATAGGAACTCCCGATAGAAGTGAAAACAAGTGAACACTTATAACTCAGAATTTTATAGCTTACTTTGGAAACTACGCGGGTGAAACCGGAGCGCGTGGCCATGAGCATGCGCATGTTTTAGATGATTAGATAGAGTTTACCCGAAGATCTCTTATCATTACCGAGCGTGACGCTAGAGTTCAATTCACAGCTCACAAAAATCTGTCTCAGGCGCGCCAAAAGAAGTTTTCACTTCAAAAATATTCTATTCTATTATATGAAATTGATAAGGCGATGCACTGAGTTAGCAATATTTTACTGTAAACAATATCATATGGCTTCAATGTATACCTATGTCACCATACATTTGTCACACCGTTAGATTATAATCTAACGCGTGAGATTATAATCTCACGATAGGTTAGGTTAGTATGTAATCTGACGTCGTCAGATTCTAATCTGACGGTTTTTTACAAATTAATGTGACATATAGCAATTCTCATATGCGTGAATTTTATTCATCCGTCAATTGTTTCTTTATTCAAATGTAACACGATTGAATGTGTTGGTGTAACAAAATAAATAACTGAAAATGGGATGAACATATTTTTTATCGTGTCAAAAAAGGTCGCAGTAGTCGCAAATGACCCATTTGTAGTACATTTGGTACGATAATTATTATATTTGGTAAAGCGAGCTAATACTGAAACTTTGTGAAAAACATCGATTTTTTAAAAGAAAACTAAGCGTTTTGGGAATTAATTGAAATGGGAAAAAAGAATTGAGCTCGCGACACTGTTACGGCACGAAGGTATTGATCGACATGTATCGAGACTTCCGTCACTGTTTTCGCTTCTATAGGGTTGCCACTGTTTTTTTATTGCACTTTGTTTATCAGTCTGAATGCGTTATTACTTTTAACCGATAAGTTGAAGTTAGTTATTTAAATCTGACAA
The DNA here is from genome assembly GCA_017562165.1 of Ectropis grisescens. NCBI lineage: Eukaryota > Metazoa > Arthropoda > Insecta > Lepidoptera > Geometridae > Ectropis > Ectropis grisescens. The sequence goes on along the minus strand of JADLOZ010000168.1, from coordinate 41,061 downwards.
GAGATATTGTTGTAAGGTTCCTTATCAAACGTAAATTTGGTTAAGACACTGCGCATTCCGCTTTCGCGCTGAATTTGATAAGCAATAGAAGCTATCTGAGGCCAATTGCCATAATAAGTCAGTTGGCTACAGGTCTTTTAAAATATCTAAAGGATTGAGTCGTTTTATTAAAATGCCTTGTTTTTTTGGTAAGAAGCAGAAGAATAAAATCATATATCATCTGATAACTCAAACCTGTTATACAATCTGGTTTACAAATAAACACAGCAATACTTAATGTTGCATTATTATTTAAATTGGATTTATAACGCACAATAACTACTAGACGTTATAATTTCAAGCTTAACGCAAGCTTTAGGATGGTCTAAATAGGTAATTTTAAGAAAACAAAGGCGAATAGAGGCTGCAATTTTGTGATGTCACCGATATATCGTGAAAGTCCAAATTACATACTAGTTCCTTTGTAACTTATTACCTACATTTCTAGCTTATTAATGTCATAGGAAGCTAATAAAGTAGTTCCATTTCTTAATTTATTTAATTCAACATCAAAATTTAAGCAAGTTTTATGATTTTTAAGAGGTATACTTTTTCATCGCTTGTTCACTAAGATACCGTGTAATATAATAGTAGGCGAATTGTGAATACGACTATTATCTAAACTCAAATAAATGCATACTAAATTTGTTGAAAAATGTATTTTTTCTATGTATGTACATTAGTTTTTATGTCTTCGCTTACAAAATGTTGCTCTCCACATTATGGAATTATTACTTATGCATGATTATTTTATTGTCGCAAAGGCTGACCAAAAATGTTCAGAAATATTGAAAAGTCACGTTGAAAAAAGGTCCTTCCTGTAAGACAATGACGTCCGTGCGCATATTCGTTGAACAAATTGTATAGGTAAGTACTAGTTGCGAGGGAAATATATTAAGTAGGTATCCTCTTTCCTATTTCCTATTGGAAAATATGGTAGAATTTGTCCAGTTGTATATTTTTACTTAACATGCAATTCCTGAAATTTTTCCTAGTTTTTATTTTCCAATAAAATAATTATTCATATTCCCTATTGGTGTGATTCCTTCAACAGCTCGTCATGTTTTATTTGTTATGTCACTAAAGATGACTCCATATTTTTATGCTGCCTTAATTTGACACTGCTTTTTTTATAGCTTTATAAATAAAGCTGAATAAAATCTAATCTAAAGGTTATTTACATAATGTACTTAGTACATTAAATTTCCGTGACAAAATGATAAAGAATAGTGTTGCCCTCATCTACTAAAAAGACAGTAGTGAGTCAGCAATATAAGCGTTAGTAAGTGGTTTTGTGAAAGTGTCAACTAAATTGATTGAATTTCCTTATAATTACTATAATATATGTAATTATGAATAAAATTGATGTATTCTAGATTAATCGATGTATACCAACCAGTCTAAGTTCAATTTTGACTCTGAGTTTGTTTGACTAACGAAACTGACTAACGTAGATTTTTTTAGTCGATTTGATTTTGCTGAAAAAAAATAAATCGATATGATGTTTCTCAAAGTTTTGAGCAAGCGTTGGAATACGTCGGTAAATAAAAAAAAATGGTATTGAAATGTTTAGAATCTCCGTCAAATGGGTTGTTTTTAAATAAAAAGCAATAACATGTTGTGCGTTAGTTGTATAATTTTAGGTTGTATCTCAAGTGAATAAGTTTACGATACGTCATTTTCAAAATGCCATTATTTGAAAATCGCACAATACTCGAGTGTTTCGTGCTTATACATTTCTCAGATCATAATAATAGAATTAATGGTAATGTTAGAAAATTATGGTGTTCTTATTAAACTTTTAGAAAGTACGACTTTATCTAGGCATTTGTAATACGCCCCAATGTCGAGCGTTCTTGTGTAATTAATCTATGTAAATATTTGTATCAATGTTTGAATGTTAAGGTAGTTTTTCGCTAACTCCATCAGTCGATTGATTTGGTGACGCAATAACTTATTCTGAAGACCCGGATTATCGTTCATAATCTTTGAGTATGGCTAAATCATCAAAGTTCATAGCAAGCAAATGATAAAAATAAAAATATTGTCATCGTTTTGCTATTGGCCATGTATTAAATTCATTATACCTCTATAGATACCTACATATTATGACATTTTGTACAGAATTGCATTTGTTTTTTTCTGTGTACCATACACCGTGTACGCTGTACCTACTCAGCAGTATAGACTGTAGTACTAGTGTGCGTTAATATAGTTAATACGTAAACATAGTAATTCAAAGTATGGTAGGTAGTAGAATCCATTTGCGGCCAACTACCTATGTAGCAGCTGTCGAAAAATCTATTAACACGAATTGTAATTGGAGTGACATTAAAAGAATACATTATTAACCAAAATTTCGTGCCACGGCCTATTTCGTCAAAAAGTTATCATAAGTATACTAAAATCCCTAGAATGATAATTTACCAGTAGTACTTAGTTACCGTTTTTATCAAAGTCTTGGACTTAAAAAAGTAAATGAGTATTTCAACTATTATATATTTGATATTAGAACCATGCAATTTTTTGGTAATAAATAAATGTAAATAAATGTGTCGGTTTTGCAATGATATCGCGGCAGTACAACATAGGTCAACCCAACCATTCCTCGTATTTCGGAGATAATTAATTTATTCTGGGTAAAAATAGGAAAAAAAATTGTTTTTGTGCCAAAGAAATTCAAATGTTTAAATATTTTTATTTTTTAAAAGCCTCATTATCATCGATGGAGTTGGTGAAAAAAACCCTTAGGTACTTTTATACGATCCGATTTAGTAGAACCATAGTGCGTAGACGCTATTCTGTGATAAAATGAAGTGCCTTAATTTATTTTTTCTTCTAAATTTTGTCTTATGTTGTTTGGCTCTCGAATTTTTTCATTATTCTTGGTAAGTGTTAACAAATAATAATTGCAGTTTGACGATCGGTTTTAATTTTTAATAGAAATCATCTTATGTACTCAATATGTGCTATTTTAGAGTTGACTATAAGCTTTGGTTTTAAGCAATACCTATGTACTAGATTAGGAATTCTAGTAAAACCGTATTATAACTAGCTTTGCTCAATTTGGGGCTAGCTAGCGTTGTATTGAGAATGTTTCAACAATATTTATTTATTTACTTCTAAATATCCGCTATAAGTGGCCGACATAGCTCAAAGAGTAAGCAAGCTGAAGTGGCAATGGGCAGGCCACATCGCTCGCAGAACTGACAATCGTTGGGGAAGAAAGGTTCTCGAGTGGCGACCACGAACCGGAAGACGCAGTGTTGGATGGCCTCCCACTAGATGGACAGATGACCTCACAAAGGTCGCTGGAAACCGCTGGTTGCGGGTTGCGTAGGACCGTACGTTGTAGCAATCTAGGGGGGAGGCCTATGTTTAGCAGTGGACGTCATGCGGCTCATAACTAGTGACGATGACTATCCGATCATTTTAACCCATGGAATTCCTAACCTTATACATGTGTAAGATTTATACCATTGCTTTGTTTGAAATAGAAAAATTTAGTACCTACTCATTTTATTTAAAGTTTAATATGTACCTACCGTGTGATGTAAATGCTCACAACCGCTTTTTATGAAACTGTTTATTATTTATAAAAAATGCATAATAAGTAAGCCAATAAAATATTACAAAATAACTTTTTGGTTTTTATGATCCCATAAACTTTAAGATTCATTAACCTGAAATCATTATGACTACCTAAAGTTACGAGCATAATTTTACTTATTTTATTGACTTCAACAGTGTAATATGTTTTTGGAACTGGTCAATACACAAACAAAATTAAGGAAAGTTGTAAAATGACGAAAATTGATAACGGTTTTTGGATAACGGAAAAGTCTGAAAAGTACAATGATAATTGTAATGGAATTTGCAATAATGATATGAAACGCTTGGAACATTTGAAAACAACGTAACATATTTTTAATTATAGATTTCGTTACAGGTCTAAAATTTACAGTAAGTAGGTACATCTGTAAAAAGAGCTTCGTAGCGAAATGCGATCCTGGCGTTGATAGCCATTTTATCCGAAGAGCATCCATGATAACTCGTATCGATTAAGTCCTTAAAAAGTCGAATATTCATATAACAAGAAAACAAGCATCCAAACTGTACCCAGAAAGCTTCAATAAGGCCGTCAAGCCAGACCCCGTCGAAAACCTTCGCGAAGTCAGGGAAACTACAAATAGGTACATATTAACTACATATTACGAAACAACACTAAACTCCTAGTCAAAACCACAACAAAACATTTCACAATTGAAATTTAGCTTTAGTGAAAACTAGGTTAGATAGTTTTCACTAAAGTTAGTTGAAAATGTTAGTTAGAAAATGGCTATCAACGCCAGGATCGCAATTCACTACGAAGCTGTCCTGCTCGTCACGTCACTCATTATTTAAAAAAAAAAAGCTCTTTTTGCTACTTATCAAAGATCTGCTGACGACTGGTGTTTTTGGATGTGCAGGTTGATACCGTTATGGAGAGTTGTGAGAGAAAATATGATTGAGCGTTTGATCTTGTCCCTTAGTCTCCAATCGGGGCGACGCCAATTACCAAGTTTAACGTGAAAGTAGTAGGCGTGTCTGTTCTTTGCAAATAAGAGTCAATTTAAACAGACTCCTACTTTTTGGGATGCGCCTGTAGCGGTAACTGATCACCTCGAGTTTTTGGACGTCACTGTATCATAAACGCTCAAGTTTGGATCTTCATTCATTGAGTCCAAGACTAAATTGCTATCATAAAATTTGGGGTCCTGTTGAAGGTGAGAGGGTATTTCATATTCACAGTTGCTCACTTTATACCAAGAACAAATTTCAAATAAAAAAAAAAATCCTGTATGGCGTAGGTTCTGTTGGCAGCTTTGGGGTGGATTGGCTAACCAGCTGGATTTGATTGAATGACGTCAAAAAGCTCATAGGCAATGACTTTCTTATGCGAGACAGCTTTCATAGTTTTGAACATAGCCGCAAATATAGGATAGGTATAGTTAATTTATAAAGTAACTTAGTTTATAACGGAGATAAATTCGGGTATTGATACATTTTGGAGAGTGTTCTGCTGATTTGCATGATGTAATGCTATTCTGGTCTTCTTTATATTGCTCGCAAATTGCAACTACTGAGTTAAGAGTATTAGAAAACACAGAAGTTGTCTAATTTTGTCATACTTGGGTAGCAACAGTTTGATTGTGGCACCATGGATACTATCTAAAGACAAGGTGGTCGTACTGTAGCTAAAAAATCGATATCGTTTCGAGTCTTTGAAAGACTCGAGCAAAGAGGTTTGCCTCAATTTTTTAAGTGACTTCAAAAGAAAATGGGAGGGATTCCCAATTCAACAATTTTTTTTTGTAATAAGAATACGAATTAAAAGCTAATCGCTTTTTTAGCTGAAAAAAGTTTCTATAGCATTGGCGAACTAACTCGGTGTAGAGTTTACTGGGCAAAATAATGTCACTGGATATTTATAATTTAAGATTTAATTATCTACTATGGAAATTTTTTAATTGTATTTTATATCATAATTCGTTTTAAAATCATTGAATATTTCATTTCAAGTGATGTAAAGATAACATTGCGTTATCAATAAAGAATTGAGTTTGAATGATCTGTGGAATACATACGCCGAAAGTGTATTCATGTGTAGTCGAGAGTGTATTTGCCGAGAGTGTATTGATATAATAAGATAAGTGTCTTGAAATCTAGTGTGATTCGGTTTTTCCTAGAAAAGTGAGCTCTGTTTTAGACGTCATCGTCGCTTAAGACGAGATGACGGTCAAGGACCACTATTTCGTCTCATTTCGCTAATCCACTATCAATAAAGAACTGGTATAATCATAACAATTACATGATTGTTTGAAGTGGTGCTAGATTGTACCGTTGTAGTGGCTAGATTATTTGTAGAGTTCGCCTGGGCAAGTACCACACCTTTACTTATTGTACCACCAAGCAGTAATGCCCAAATAACACTGTGTTCAGGTTTGAAGGACAATGTTTTCATTAAAATTGCAGGACATAAAGAAAAATTTTATATGCCTGGGAAACGAGCGTAGTGCAGTGCCAGAAAATTATTTGGATTCTACTTAGTCCAATAGCTGCGTGACACTGTGCTGTTATGGGCAGTCGTGTTGCTTACCATCAGGTACGTGTTCTGCTCGTCTCGTCACTCTCTATTAGCGAAAAAGTAAAATACAAATAATAATACATACGACGTTACCATGGGGACCAAGCAATTTCACAGGTGAGTCCAGATGTGACAAGGTCGTGGGGGAGGTCAAAATATCATGACATTTGTGTGTGTAACATGTGGATGGCCCCTAGGCGGTGGTTCCCGTTTACTATCCGTCGGGCCGTTTGCTTGTTTGTCACTTTTTGTGTAATAAAATCTCTATTATACGTTACAAAGGAAAAAATGATGTAAGTGTTTACAACATTAATTACAGCTCAAAGTCACGGGTGTTATTGCTTCATGCATATAAAGTAATAACTGTTACAATCTACGTGTCTTAACTATTTTGGGCATGCCCATTGTTAGGAACGATACGAATTTACCTAAATTACCTATTTTGTACCTCGGTAGTTATTAAAGTTCTCGGTGAAAATTACCTCGATTTTCTTATTCATTGGCTGATAGCACCAATTTCTGTAGCTATCTATGTCTGCTCAATCTTAATTCTGAGTACCTATATATCTTACATTGACATTACAACAAAAACTCTTTCAATATTAACGGTAGATACACCTAAAATAGGTTTATGTGTTTCACTTCGACGTGGAACAGGAATGACACCAACGATTTCAGTAATTTATCATAAAAATGCAGTAAAATTTATATATGTTTTAGGTTTTAGCCGTCGGAAAGTGTACCTAAAGAGAGGTAATGTCGGTTGTAAAAGGAGACAAAACTTTTTACGTAACATTAGTTTATGACATTTGATGAAGACAATCATTGACTTAGGTATATATCTATTCGTATATTTGTAGAAGTTATCAGTGAAACCTGCAATTAATCAAGTATGATCAAACCATTCATTGATACGATACCCGCCACCGACCTTCGTCAAATTCCACAATCCACATGTGGTAAAGTGCCCCATAATCCGTACCTCCGTCATTGCAATCTGACACGGCGCTGTCATTCAAAATTCGAATTAATTAAAACGTCACGCAACAAAGGGACACACGTGAGGCCGCGTCTACGATTACGGGAATAACGCTGTGTATCCACAGAGCATAAATATGTAGAACAGTTGCATAGTACCGCAGTACCAGAGGAAATAATGACCAATAAAAACGCTGCTAGGAAAAATACAAAATAGGGATATAATAAGTTAGTACATATATTTATGATTGGTTAGTATTGGTGGAATGGTGGATCGTTTCCTCTCAAACTACGCAATTTCATTGTATGCTCCATCTAAGCGAGGCAAAACCAACGCCACGTTTTCATTACTACCGATGTCTAGGTACTTTCAGGTATGAGTTGTGTGTATTTAGCCCTACCTGCGTAAGGGTAAGTTAGGTTTTATGTTAGATTAGGTTCTTCGGGTCCTGCGCCATTTTCGCTAACCCAAAGTCCAGTAGCCAATAGAGGCCACTTGATGCCGTATGTCCGGTTCCGTAAAAAAGTTTTGATTTTGGAACGTCAGTTTGAAATCAAAATTCGACTGCCATAGATCAATTGCATGAAGCATATTTTCCGGCCGGCTGTTCCAAATGTTCCAATTGCTTTTCTGCAGTAAAGAATAATAGCCTATGTATATGTATAATGTATTCGATATTTTGTACATTTTTAGATTTTTTTATTTAACGATTACGTTTTTGGAAGGGGTGATCATATCTTGTGGTCCCATGATCATATGTTGCATCCCATGGTCCGCGCCTGCCAATTGTAGTAATAAATTTTATGGTTGCGATTTTTTTTATTGGTCCGTATTTTTGCCATATCCTTCGTGGGTACACGGGCTTACGTTACTCCCGCTACCGCTTCGCTCATCGCTAAAGTGCGTACGCGGCCTGACGATGGAAACGTGGTTACAGCGGCCCGCTCGGCCGAACGGCGGTGCCTTTCATGTCCTCCCTACGCTTTGATCACACAGCGCCGACAATCCCGCCGGCTACTTATCGGCTCAGATTTATTGTGATTCGGAGGCTGCGGCCGCGGGGAGTCGCACTCGCCTCTTCTACCATGATTATTCATGTGGGGACCGTCACCGACACAAGCAATAAAAATAATTCCTCTTAGCAATTCGAGCCTATTAAATTACGTCCGGTATTTGACCACTATTGACATTTTATGGGTCGTTCTCGTAACGAGACTTCGTATCTGGCTGACCGATCTGCTGTCATACCACAGGTTCACAATCATAGTTGGCTATAATAATCTATTTCGTTGAACAAACTTCCTGCCGGATGGCTGTAGATACAACGATCGTGTCACAGGGATTGTTATCTCGTGCTTACAAAGGATTATTTGGGATAGGTCGGTAATCACTGACCTGACTTTGGCACATTAACATTTCTACTGATTGCGTTTAGGAAATGCGATGATGCATATATTTGTGTGTCTGTCTGTGACACCGTAGAGCTCAAACGGAGGGGTCGATTTCAATGCGTTTTTTTTATTTTAAGAGGTAAATTACCGTGCGGTAATAATGTTTACCAAACATAGCTAAGAACATCCTTCTTAGCTATGTTTGGTAAATATTGATTCAAGATCGCCGCCTCCACAAAATGGCGGACAAAATATTTCTTCACAACCTACCTCAATATGGGTATCAAATGAAAGAGCGTGACTACTAAACAGTAAACAGTAACACATTTCAAATCCAAGATGGACGCTACCTCAAAATGGTCAATTACGTTTCTTTTTTCACAACTCCCTCAATATGGGTATCAAATGAAATGGCTTGACTAATATGTTGTACAAATTACAAATCCGAGATAGTCGGGGGTTAATCATAATTTTTAATTTTGTATTTGTTGATTTCGTATTCATGGGAAATTCTAGCATACAAAATGCGCTGTTCTGGTTGTCTAATACTTACCTATATTTTGACAAAATGTTGAAGATTGGAAGGGCTACTTTGTTGTAGAAATGGACCTTATAGCAATTACCCTCAAGTGCTCTCAATTGCTCATATAATCGACAAATATACGGTTAAGGTAGGTAAGGTACCCCAGGTACCTGTAGTAGCAGTTAGACATTTTCTTTTTCAAAAATCACCCTTCAGATCCCTACACTAAATTTTTCACCATAGGTAGATACTTGATAAGTAAAACAGCGGGAACAAGGAGATATACCTACCTATTCGGTAGGTAGTACCCACCGACTACCTATACTACGAATATGCGGTATACGAAGGAAGTTCCACGTAACAGTGATTCAATACTAACAAGTATGGCGTGTTCTGTACATTGAAATTCAAAGATCATTTTGCAAAATTAACGGTTAAACATCTAAAAGGAATCTAACAAGTCTTTCACCTTTACAAACTTAGAATCACCGTTCATATTAATGTCTCTTCCGTTGTGAAGTGTACTAAACATTAGTCGTCATCGAGAATGACTTAGCCATTTTTTGCATCCGTAAACGCGGTAGCTACCGGTAGCTGATCGTAAAAAGTGTACCGATTACATTATGGACTGTCAGCTGACCAGCGAGTAGGTAACTAGGTACCGTGAGTCTTTTTTATTTAGTCGAAATTAGTCAGAAAGGACAATGAAGATTTGTGTTATGACCACCTTTTCTTGTAAGTTGTGTAAAAAATAATTACAGAAAATTCTTCTGCTAAATGAAATTGTCCTATTCGATTTTCGAATAATACATTTGCCATTGAATGTTCTATGATTTTATATAAAAAACTTGTTTCTTTTTTAGATAAAACGAGAGTTATCATTAAAAAAGCTTGACAACAAAAATTATTATAATTTAAACTGAGCATATTAGATGTTTGTAAGTAATTGAAATTATCATTAATTTTCAATAAGACCGTTTACATGCTAGATGTAATTTATTGTTATCATGCCCTCTGATGACAACTAATCTATTAGGTACTACTGTATCAAAAATACACAATACAATTACAATGAGAACTACCTACACTACACTACACTATAAACGAATTGGTTTATATCGATGGTGCCTACATATTTTTGATGCAGTATATACCTAATGGATTAGTTGTCAGTGGAAACAGTTATTTTAGTTTGATTATCTAGTGTTAGAACAACATTAGAGAATTATATGCTAGCGTTTTATGGATCAATGTCTATGCGTTGCCATTCATCGTCATAATTCCGCCAGCTGGGCCCGTTTCCAACTGGTAGTTGGTCTATAAACTTGATTTTCTTTAGATCTTCATCGGGCTATGGATAATTTAGATGTGCTTAGTCAAAGTAGTTAAGAATGTAGTGTAGTGTAGTTCTCATTGTAATTAAGTTTGTAATAAAGGCTCTGTATAAAAAAAAAACAGCATTTCAATTTAACTTGACAAGATAGTTCTGTCCTGCTTCTACAGCACTAATAATAACTAACAAAGAGGGGAAAAATAAGCACTTTAATGTTTGCTTACATACAATAACATGACATACTTTTTGGGTTTCTAATTAGCTAAATACCAACCAAATGGATCAATTTGTCGTGACAGAACTTTCTACGAGACAGTTTTTTGGTTAGATTCCCAGAATGACGTGTCTTCAAAACTTTGGCCATAAAATCCACGAAGTTCAAGGCCAAACACAACATCCGATGAACAAAACCTTCCAACCTTCGTTTTTTCAGAGGATCTTCTTAATGCTTTTAATGCCTATAATATTTTAATAATCCGCAATATAACGAGCACATTGAACGAAAAAATATTATGTTCATTGTTATGGAAAATGGGCTTTATAATGGTCTTTTATATTAAGAGCGCCTTTAAAAAGGCCGTCCCGCTAAGTCTTTAATGGGATTGAATAATAAGCTGTAAAGATTTTTGAATGGTCTAACAAAATGGTTTATTCTCTCCAGCTTGTTTTGAGGTAGCGGCCATTTCTTTTAGAGCCTTGATTTACTATACTGTCTTCTAGATGTGTATCAGCGACGATAAAATAACTTTAATGAGAGTCATATAGTGGCGGCTTCGTGGTATTAACTGTCAAAGAGCTCATTGTACCTTGTGGCTTCATTATAGCATTTTTACAAGCAGGTACAAGCTTTGAAGGCTTGTCGTGCCGCCTGCCAATTATAATCTACTCAAGCTCTGTCTGTGGACTCCACATGTGGCTGATATTTTTCAGTGTAATGTTTTCTAGTTATAGCATGTTTGACGATCTCAGTAAGGGGCATAGGTACACTTCTTAAAATTAAAATTTAAAAAAATCTACCAATTTTTTTTTTCCAAGATATATTAGTGACTAGCAGCACCCTGTGGTTTTATCTGGAAATACACGGGTTCGGACGTTCCCGTAATTTTTTTCTGACATGTGCTTTTTGGGGTTCCGTACCCAAAGGATAAAAACAGGTCCCTATTACTAAGACTTCGCTGTCCGTCCCTCCATCTGTCACCAGGCTGTATCTCAAAAACGTTGATAGCTAGACAGTTAAAATTTTCCCAGATGATGTATGTATATCTACTGCTGCTATAACAAAAAAATAATTAAGAGACCTTTCATACGATAGAAAAGATTTTCGCCGTGTATTTGCTAATGGTACGGAACCTTTCGGGCGCAAGTTCAACTCGCACTTGGCCGGTTGTAAACTATATTCTGCATTCCATATTTCAACTTGATCCTTTTAGCCGTTCCTACATAACGTAACATTAACGTGTGTGAGATACATCCATACTAAAGGTAGAGTTGGATATATAGTCGATAGAGTTGGATGGTAGAAATTTAGCTTGTTTTTTTTTAGTATAGAGTGACGAAACGAACAACTCATGTGTCTGATGGTATGCAACATACTTGCCCATAACAGTACAGTGATACTCAGCTATTGGAACAAGAAGAGTCAAAATCATGATCTAGCACTGCACTGCTCTCGTCACCCAGATATGTAAGATGTTTTATCTCTATGCCCAGTGATTTCACTGGAAACATTTCCCTTCAAACCGGAACACAGTGATGTTTTCACGTCACTGCTTGGCAATGGAATAACTGGCGAAGGTATACTTGCCCAGGGAACTCTGCAAAGAGTCGAACCACTACAAAAACTGTTTATGCGGCAGGTTAACTATAAAAATCTTTGTTTGTAACTTTTTTAATACATACTCTTATGGAATTAGTTATTTTAAAAAGATTACTTACCTAGGTATTGCAAAATTTTCCTAGGTACCGGATGGCTTGTGCCATCTTGATGGTTAACTAGCAAATAAATATAGATTTACTAAAGAATTCTAGAAAAATTTAGGTTATTTTAGCCTAAGTCCGCAGCTTTCACTTCGGTTGTCAGACAGACGTAAATATTTTAATTTAGGTAAACACAATATCAAACATATTTAACTCATAAATGTTTCTATGTACGAGATCAATATTACAATAAGTGTAGTCAAAGTCTTAAATAATAAAAAATAAAAGTTTATAATTGGTAAATATGCATTTACAGGTCAGCTATAAAAATAATAACAATATTAAAAACAATAATTACATTAATTATCCGTGCTGTAAAATAAGCATTAGAAAAATAAAATTTAATAACGTAAATGTTAAGATGTTTACTTTAGAATTCAAACTCGTGAGTAGCGTAATTTACCATATTCATATTGTCACGATTTTTCATGCTTTTCACGCTTATGTTACGAGTGTTAGTGTATTTGCTGAAAATATAATAATAACCCGATATCCGTGATAATAACGGATACATAGTATTATAGATTATAGCGGTGTATGACGAATTGTCTGTGTAATTAAAGTGAAAACTTCTTTAGCTCCGTTGAAGACTTTTTATAAATAAGTAATCTAAATAACGCTTACATCTAATTTTCGCGTTTTTAGATTATTTCGCGGTTTCGCGGCATGACAAGCCAATGCAAAAGCACGTACTGTACGTCATGTAGTGGTAGGACTCTTGGCAGAGCCCACCTGGGGAAGTACCACACCTTTGCCAGTTATTCTACCGCCAAGCAGTAATGTGCAAATATTACTGTGTTTCGGTTTGAAGGGTAATGTTTCCATAGAAATTACAGAGCTTAGAGATATAACATCTCTGGGTGACGAGCGCAGTGCAGTGCTAGGTAATGATTTGGATTGGACTCTTCATGTTCAGCTGCGTGTCACTGTGCTGTTATGTGGCAGGTATGTCGCTTACCATCAGGTACATGTCATGCTCGTCTCGACACAAATACATTTAAATAAATAAAAAATATAGATATATTTTCAGTTATAATAGTTATAGTATAATTACAGTTATTATAGTTACTAGTACAGTAGTATAGACTAGTTCGTAATATTAGGGTATACACCTAAAGATATCCTTCAGTATATACATACATTAGTATGTATATACTGAAGGATATCTTGACATACAATATTACAGCAATTTTTTTCACGACACAGTACAAACACCCTTTCTTTGGAGGTTACCTATTGTCAAATACGCGACATATAATTCAATCTACGAGTATTGATTTTTTTCAAGATCTAAGTACAATATCGTAAAGCATGTAAGGTTGAAGCCAATATTTGTAATTTTAGCCTACAAAAATATATCATACCTATTACAAATATGTGAATGTACTCGTAACTCATTTTAGTTACGAGTACATTCTTCTTCTTCTTTACTGTAACTAAAATTGCATGTATTTGAAAATAAACCTTCCCTTATTTATTACTAAAACTCCATTAAAGTCCGTTGAGTCGTTTAAAATTAAGTAGTATTAGTAGGAATAACTTTATTTTGTAACACCATTGATAGTATATGTACTATCAATGTGTAACATGTAAAGATTGTAGAGGTGGAAGCGTCATGGTAAGCAACCATTTACGTAACAACCAAGTTTTGTACAGTAGCGTGCAATATTTTCAACTTATCAACCCTTGTTGTTTTATTAATTACCTGAAACAAATTATTCTATGCTCTAAGGATAATAGGAAATAGGTAAACATGTTTAAAACATTTTACTCGTAATCGTACTTCAAATCGAGACTCCGACTCAAAAAAAGTGTATTCACCATTTACGCAGTTTGCAAAATAATATATGTCTTTCAATAAAGAAAAAAATAATTCATAAAACTATCATTCTATCCAATCTCTTGATTTAGAGACACCTGATATTTGAAACGAGAAGAAAATACCAAACGAATTCACATTTGTCCGTGCTAGAGACAAAAGACCCGATAATCCTTTGTTGTCCGTAGGAGGGCTTTCCAAGGAAGTTAAATTAGTTACAAGACTGGAATTTGTATTTTAACCTACTCTTTACAATTTTTTTATCGGGCCATTCAAAGACTACATATATACATTTTTTATATAGTAAAGAGAAATGGGACGATCAGGACATGTGGCTGATGGTGAAGCAACATACCTGCCTATAACAGCGCAGTATCATACAGCTATCGGAACATGAAGAGTACAAATCATTACCTAGCACTGCATTACGCTCGTCACTCAGGGATAAAATATGATGTATCTCTATGACATGGAATTTCTCTGGAAACATTGCGCTTCAAACAGACTTCCCCGAACGGACTCTACGATATATTTATAAAGAACTAGCGACCCGCCCCGGCTTCGCACGGGTACTAAATATAAGGACTAATAAAAAAGTTACTGTGGAGTTTATGGATTATAAAGCTGAAGAGTTCGTTTGTTTGTTTGATCGCTAGGAACTCTGGAAATAATTGATTAAAACTATCGTTTCGCTAAAATGGCTGAATATTTTGAACGGTAACGTCAAATGTTTGATTGGAAATAACGTAGAACAGTTTATAGGAGAAAATGAAATTGTTGATTTTACTATCTTCTTCGCAACTTTTAAGCTATTCATAGCTTTTATCGCGGGCCTGGGGACCGAATTTTAGTGATCGTGCATCTCTTTCTTATGTTCACAAGAAAGAGGGATGGAAGACCGTAACGCCGTCCTTCCCATTCGGTCATTCGACTTTGAATCTTATTTGTATTAGCTTTACAGACTAAATGCTCTTAGCAGTGTTGCCAACTTAACGGATTTCCCGTGATATTTTTTATGGTAAACAAATGTCACTTATGTTGCTTATGTTGATAAAAATGCATGCAACATGCAATAGCTTTACCGCAGCAGTCTCCGAGTGCCACACTTCTTTTTTTATATTTCCTCACCGTTTAAACCTTCCCTGAACTATGACAAACGTTTAACCAAACTCAGTCAAATCAGCCCAGCCGTTGTCGAGTTTTAGCGAGACCCACGAACAGCAATTCATTTTCATATATATATATATATATTATTAGAAGCATTCCGCAGTTTCAATCGAGAAGTTCTAAATTCCTTTGTTTTCCCGGGATTTAAAGCAGCCTATATACTATTCCAGACTATTTTATTTACATATGTACGAAATTGCATCAGTTCCCTTCAGTAATTATTGAGAAACTTAAAATAAACATTTTTTATAAATCAGAAAGACATAATAAGTCAAAATCTAGGGACTGCCTGATAGTTATTGTCTAGCTGGTAAGGATAGAATACGAAGATAATAACCAACCCAAGACTTGACAACCAAACCGGTAACTCTCCTAGTGCAGTCTCGAGGAGGGTATCTTGATCTCCCCCTATGTTAAAGGAAGAACTTGTTAAGTGTGGTCAACGTACTGAGTGTGTGCAAGAGACGTAAGGATAATATTTAAGGTACTACGGAGCAAAAATCTACTGAACATTTAATTGCACTATCCAGATTGCTTAAAACATCCTTGTTTACTTGGGTGTCACGGTCGATTGACGCGTCAAATTCAATATTTGCTTTGGAATTTCTTTGTTTATCTCTCTCTGAATATGTACTTGAGGTTTGAATGCGCTTGTAATAACCGATCTCGTTTGTTGATCTTACACCTATGTTTGAAAATTTCAGTAGCTCTCTGTTGATTTATCACCTTATGAGCTGTGTACAGTAGCTGTGTATTGAATATAACTGTTGATCAAAGACTTTAGGCGGAACTGTTTAGAAAAAAACGTCGATTGATCTTGTACTTAAGAATATTATTCGCTGTTATCTGTATTTGTATCAGACTACGTAGAAATATAGGTAGGGTGAAGGGATGTATACTGGTGATTAGGTATGTATATGATATATTTTAAACGGAATACCACGCAGTTCCCTATGCAAGGAAATTTCAAGAGACATCGCTAGCGCCTCTTCTCACACTCATACCAACTCGATAGTGCTGTTTCTTGAAATTTCCTTGCATAGGTAACTGTGTGGTATTTCGTTTAAAATATATCACCTACTTACCTAAATCATCAATATACTATGGGGTATTTTCAAGATGAACATCTGTTTTTATGGGATTTAATTTATAGTGTAGCTTAGCATAAGCAACCCATGTTAAGGCTCCACAGCTAGGAATCGAGGCTTTCTCTCACAAGAACAGAGTCAAACCCATAATCCACCGCGGTGGCCATGTGTGTATGTACCTTATTACATAAAATATGGTGTAGCTAAATTATAACTAAATATTTCTTGACGTTCGTCGGAAACATATATTTCTAAGTTAAGCTAAACTAAGTAGGAATAAATAATATTTAAAAAAATTGGTGACCAATTATGAATATAAACAGCTGTTTTTTTACTTAGCTAATATTAATTTAATTTAGCTTCATATTGTCCTACAAATTGCGTGGTAGATTATCTCGGCCCTACACTCAGAATTATTACATCCTAGCTATCTCTGTAAACTACCACAATCGAGAGTTTCTTACAGGAAATTGTTGAGCGTCTCATCAAAATGGAGCTATTCACGCAAAATTAGCTTGATAATAATCAACTGCAAAAATTGTACCTACCGGGGATCCTGGGCTACGTACAATGATGCATACATGCTGTTAACTATTAACACCCGTAGTAAGTACAGGATAGCTCGGTCCAATATTTCCCGATTTTTCAAAAGATCTCTAAGTACGACAAGGCTCAAAGGAACGAAAATGGAATCAAATGAAGAAACGGAATCTAAATACTAAACAAAGCCTTCAGATCTTTCATAGAATTTAATCAGAAAATTCTGATTATAGGGACTAGGCAGGAACCGTACCAGCTTTGTTATGTACCTACGAGGGCATTTTCTGGAAGCACCAGTATTTTAGTGGGTATAGAAAAAGGATACACTATTGCATCAAATAGATAGATAGATAAAGTTTATATTGCACTTAACAAAAACATTGTGATCGAATTGATAGCCTCCTTCTTTTGGAAGTCGGTTAAAAATAAACTTAAGATAAATAAACTTAAGATTAAAAATATGCAAACGGCGTCTTTATAGCTAGAAGTGATGTCTTCCAGCAAACCGTGAGATTGAAAAAGAGTTTACTATAGGATAGTGAGAGAACACAAACAAAGGGTTAATAGATATACTAAAACATAAATAAATCATGTACCATGAGGTATTACCACGACGCCAGTAGATCTGTTAAAGATATTTATCAATTTTCGTGTGGTTGTCAAATCTTGTTGAATTACTCTAACGTAATGAAACATAGGTGTAACTTATGCCGATATTCTTTTACAGGTAAATGTACATATTCATAGCCTTAGAATTCCTTATTGCTGACTAATATATACTAAGCATCAGTTATAATAATATTACATCCGAATACATAACTTTGTTTTATTTTGTAATTTATTTGCAATTAAAATAATAATACTTAGATCTCTGGGTGAAGAGCGCAGTGTAGTGCTATGTAATGATTTGGACTCTTCATGTCCCAATAGCTGCATGTCATTGTGCTGTTATGTGGCAGGTTATGTTGCTGGCACACGTCCTGCTCGTCTCGTCACTTTATTAAAAAAAACCTATCATCCATTTATCAGGCACAAAAACATAATTTTATCGATTTAACAAAACGATGAGCCTTCTCTCGCAAGGAGAGAGTCAAGGCCATAATCCACCACGCTGGCCTAGCGCGGGTTAGTAAATGACACATGACCTCGAAAGATTCAAGTCGGTTTCCTCATGATGTTTTCCTTCACGGTTTTTTAAGTTAGCGGCACTATGCACATAACGTCGAAAAAAGAGGAGAAAAAAGAAGAGGATTTGTGCCTGGGGCATCCGAATTTTGCCGTTTTCCCGACTAGACCAGCCGTAACTTTAGTAGCAGGAACGGTCCATCGTAATACTCCCACTCCCGGCTCACTCACGGCGGTCCTCTCCCACTGCGGCTTTCACCCCAAAACCGCAATACCAACCCCCAAAATCGCGGCCTACATCAGTTGCGATAATGCCGCTACATTGCGCAACCTTCAAGGCCGCATCTTTGTCGGCTTGGAAGCAAATCCTAGACATGCAACACCGCGAGATTTCTCTTCGCTTCACCATGGGGACTAGGCCACGGCTACTGAGCCTCTCGGCCCCTCAATGCGGGAACCCTTCTGGAGGATTGGTAGACATTTCTCGCACAACACCATCTAGCTACAAGCTAGCAAAGCTTGTAGGGGAACCATTATACGAGTATATGCTTATATGATTTTAAGTACATACATATTACATATAAAAACACCGGCACAGAAATTTGTTTAATACGGGAACAGCTGATTTTTATGGTCTCATGGTAAAAAATTGTTTTAAGTTTTGAAGGCTTCAGATAACTTCTTCTGCCTGCTGAAATTTGTACTATCGAAAAACGAAAAGGCTAATCTAACTAATCCTTAGTTTTAGTGGTAGTCGTACTCTTTGCAGAGCCCGCCAGGAGAAGCATAACACCTTTGTCAGTTATACTGCCAACCAGTAATGTGTAAATATCACTATGTTGCAGTTTGATGGGCAATATTTTGAGAAGTTCTTTCATTATTCTGAAAATATTGCCTTGACAATCATATAATCATTTTATACCTCTCGGCGACGAGCTCAGTGCAGGGATAGGCAAGATTCAAATGATAGGCAAGGTGCAAAAAAAAAAAAAAATTAGTCTCGTCAAAAAAAAGTGTCCTGGATCCACATTTGGATCCTAGCTGTGGATCCAAGTGGAAGGAGTTTCGTCACTTAGATTAGAAAACTGTAGTTTGAAAAAAAAACTGTATACGTATTTTTTCTTATGTTTCACAAGCAAAAAATTGCGAAGGTATAGTCCTTAGAAGTTTTGTGTGACGTCACGTCTATATATCCTATAATTTTTCTGTAGACGTGACGTCTACAACGGAAGTGTGACATCACAACCGACGCCACACTTCCGGAGTGGGGGCAGTCCGGAAGTTTGTTGATGATTTATATTTTAATTTGTCGATTTTTAATAATTTGATAAAAGTTAAAAAACGAATCCCACATTTTACCATAATCTTTCCTGACGGACTAATTAGTTTGTTGTGACCTTGTCATCATCCCAATTCAAATAACTATCCTATACTGGGCTGCTATTGGCAGGCGTGTTGCTTAACCAGCGTATGTCTTATTTAGGTACTAAATCAAAATCAATTGTACATATGGTACATAATCCTATATGTAAGTGAGAAAAATGAATGAATCGGAAACGTAGAGGAGGCTCAATGAAGTAGTGAAATACAGAAGGCGGAAAAAGGTGGGGGCAGACTAGATAGCGCATTTTGAAAATAACTTATGTTCACAAGCTCCGAGGGTCTACCTACCTCCTAACTAAAACTGTCTCAGCTTTAATATTGCTGTCTCTGTTCTTTCGCTTGAAATGGTAGAGACAGCAGGTAGTTAGGCGATAGAGGGGCCGGTAGTGGACTGAAGGACTATACGTAAAATTTATAGAAAACATTAAATACTATTCACGACCTCAATTATTTTAATAATTTAGGTTGATTTTAACAGTTTAAGAATGATAAAACAGTAACACAGTTCAAATATTTCGGTAGCATTCACGTTATAATTTTTCAGCTATTTTTCGTCACTTCAAATAGCTGTAGTCCTACTCCGTGTTCCAACCTCATTAGCGACATGATTCGAATATAGAATGTAAACAAGCGCTTCGATGGAAACGCTCACCTGTTTTTAACGATGTTCGCAAATTGAATATCGTGCGAAATGATTTAAAAAAGGAACACGGCTGAAGTAGCTAATTTGTGTGTCGGTGAGTAGAAAGGGCCGGAGGGCGGTCGTTTTGTTTCCTCGCCGCTGACAGGTGCGGGGTGGCTCGGGACCGGCGCCCGCGCAGCTCGCGTGGCCCTCTCGCCTGAGTCACGCGCGGCTCGTAATGCTTGCATAATAATAATGACGGATGCCGATCGCGCGGCGGCGCCTTTGATCTGCGGCGCGTTTGATCTCGCCGCCGGA
Source organism: Ectropis grisescens (assembly GCA_017562165.1). Lineage (NCBI taxonomy): Eukaryota > Metazoa > Arthropoda > Insecta > Lepidoptera > Geometridae > Ectropis > Ectropis grisescens. The sequence continues at coordinate 20,630 of JADLOZ010000168.1, read as the reverse complement.
GCCGGTCTCGCCCCTGCCGCTCAAACGAGCCGCCCGCTCACCTTTATTCGGTCCGACGCCGCGCTGCCAGTCGTTCGGCCCTTCGCCCTCGCTCTAAATAGAGGCTTTTATTTGGTAAACAGCGGGAGCTACCGTGCGGCGAGCCGTCAGCCGCCGGGCGACTCAGTGGTGCGCATGCGACGCTCAGTATGGGGTGTGCTGCGAGAGACTCCGGCCTGTGCCAGGGATGACGCGCCGTGGCGGTCTCCGCCGCAGCCTTCCTCGGATCACTTGGACGCTCTGTGTACGCTCCCGTTCATTACTTACTCCATTCATCCGCGAATAATGTGAAGTGTTTCGGTTTCCGCAAACCGCACCGTGTTTTATTGTGATAACGTTGATGAAAGCGCTGATTTAATTGTGGGTTAAAATGTTTTCCGATTTTCGCAACTGTGATCATTAATATTTACGGTTCGTTGGAATTGGAATCGGCAAAACTCACGAGAATGGACAGTCTAAAATCACACAATATGTTTAAAGCCGTGTTATATAAAAGTGTTTATTTATGTTTAACTAAAGGTTTTGGTAAAATATTATTTGCACGAGTACCATGGCTTATGTTTAGCTTGCGATGGAAAAGAGGGGTCTTATAAGTTAAACAGGTTTGTTCACAAGATTGTCTGAGCCATCTTAGTTACTAAAAAGATGGACCTATTTCGATGCGGTTATTCTTCGTATGATAGCTGATGTGATCAAAAAAGTTTTAACCCATAACTTGTGCCTTAGGGGTAACGTGTTTTAAATGATCCTTCTTAAATAATTGAAGTTGATATTGATCAGAATCAACTTAGTGAAATTCCGTCCGTTAAAGTTAAAGTTTTCTTTCATAAAATGTGTCAATACAATACAACAAGTGATAACTTTGCTCTTCAAACCGGTACACTGTCAATGTTTACTATTTATTGCTTAGCCACCGAATAACTGGCTAAGATGTGATACCTTCTTCCCCAAGTAGACTTGGCAAAGGATCCAACTACCTAAATCAGCTATATATACTACAAATAGAGCGCTTTTATAAAAAGCTACAGATCAATAAATTAACGAAAGTCATTTACGGCCTAATCTAGTTTGATTTTAATTATTAATCGATCTTGATTGTATTTTTCCCCTCTATATCGAATTGTTGAACTACGTGTTTGCTAGAACCACAGAACTCTACTCCATTCGTAAACAGTCATCAGCAAGTGTCTGTCTATCATTTAAAATATTTCTCAGCTGATTTATTAAATCAAATAATACGTTACCGTATTATTTGATTATGTTATGTTATTGGTAGGACCCTGCAGAATCCACTTGGGGCACACATCTTTGTCAGCTATTCTACTGCCAACCAAAATCTATTTTCAAACATCACTGTGATCCAGTTTCAAGGGCAATGTAAACAGATCAATTACAAAGCTAAGTGAAAAATCTTACATCTCTGGGTGACGCGAACTATTGTTCGCGTAGTGTAGTGTAGTGTAGTGGTAGATAATGATTTGGACTCTTCATGTTCCAATAGCTACGTGACACTGTGCTATAGTCAGGCACGTTACTTACTACCAAGCACTTGAACTGCTTGTCTCGTCTCTTTATGGTAAAAAAAGAAATCGAGAAAATTAATCGAATATTTCATAAGATGATAACTTGCTTATTTCTAATTAGACGAATCTATCCATTACTGTTATAACTGATAAGATCTTGTTTTGCACGGACTAAATTTATTATTTCGACGATGTGTTACATGGGCATAATTTTATGGACTGTGCCCTAGAATCGTAAATGGCTAGAACATCAAAGGTAATAACCTAATAAAAGTATTCATATCTTCAGCTCATTAATACTGTGATTGCTTTTTATCATGACTATCTATTTATAAATAATCTATTAGCTTAAATCTATTATATCTTACGCTGACACGAAAAGCAATGATGCGGTATGGTCTATGGTTATAAACTTAGTGGAAAGTGGTTATGCCTATTGTAGAAGTAAGCCAAGCGGTGGTGTAGAAAAGAAAATGGAGAGCCATTAATTTTTTGGTTTTATTTAGTATCTATCGAAGCATACACAATCAATTTACAGTTCGCAATGTAGAAATTTATTCATTTAATTCATTGCCAAAGGAGTGCACCTTCCGAGTTTGGCGCAAACCGACCAAAACAGGACATGGTGGAATTAATTAATCACAAAAACTTTGCCAATTGGTACCTGTCGGTATCTATCGGTATTTGTCTAGAATGTTCCTTTTTCGTACGTTAATTACATTTTGAAGACCTAATATGTACAATATCGAAGACAGACCACCAAAAATAGTGTCTTAGTTGGTACATAAATATGTAATGCTGTTTATGTATGTATGTAAAGAATCTATGATATCACAGAGAACCATCGACTTCCAAGCTTCTTCCAATAAGACATTACCGAGTCTCAATCATTGCCTAAATTATTAGATATGTAACTTTTCTAACTGCATGCGTTATTTTATTAAGGCCGCCATATTACAAGCTTTGCTTAGTTTGGAGTTAGATGGTGTTGTGTTTGAATTGTCCACCAATATTTATTATTATTTATGCGTTCATTTCCAAAGTTTGTACTTTAAAAATGAAACACTCCCAACTCGCAATAGGTCAGCGTGATTGATTACAATGGTATAAAGGTGAACAGTTCAATGTATTTGCAAGCACCAGTGCTGTGCACGAAGAAATCTTCAATCTATTGCTAGAGCACTGCCCAGATAGAAACCGCAAAGTGTTAGTACCTACAGGTCGATTGCCATACCCATAATGCATGCTTGTACGATTAGCCTACCACAGATGACACCCGAACCCAGTTGTAGCATGAATAATTATAGTAGAGTTAAGCAACACATATGCCCATAACAGAACAGTGCCACACCGCTGTTGAAACATGAAGAGTCCAAATCATTACCTAGCAGTACTGCAGTCAGATATATAAGATTTTTTAGCTTATTACTCTGGAAACATTGGCCTTCAAAGCAATTTCCATGTAAATAATACATGTTATAAAATAATATTTCGTGTTCATTTTCAGGCGGTGCTGAGCTTAGCATCATGTGCGAAAGCGCCCGCACCCCCTGACAGCTTGCGACTCGTGTGGCTCTCCAACTCCTCGCTCACTTGCAATGATGGATCACCGGCTGGGTCAGTTTCACATTATTTGATTATGTTACTACTATAGACTACAGGCCCGTGAAAAAAAATTATGGGTCAAATGAACCACCAGGAGACCTATATAGGATAATAGAAAGGTAGAAAGTAATAAGATTCAGCACTATGCCTTCACTTGTAAGCTGTCCAACTGAGTCCAATTGAAGAGAAGGGGTTCTAAATGTCGATAATTTCTCCTTGTCGAATGATGTTTGTACGGCATTGCGAAATAATGGATTAGAAGAGGTATTGAAACTGTATGGAACCAATGACATACATAATCAAATGACCAAATTTACTCTGTAAATCGTCGTAAAATCACGATTTTTTCCGACAAACTAATAATTAAAATTTAAAAATTTATAATTTTTATAGTAGGTATCAATACCTCTTCTAATCTATTATTCCGCAGCGCCGTCCAAAAATCATGCGACAAGGAGAAATGATCGAGGTTTAGAACCTCCCCTCTTCAATTGCACTCAGTTGGACAGCTTACAAGTGACGGCATAGAGCTGAATCTTTTTATTTTTACCCTTCTATCATCCTACATAGGTCTCCTGGTGGTTCATTTGACCCATATATTTTGTTCACGGGCCTGCAGCCTACTAGCAGTCCCTCGTGAGTTTAACCACGTAGTTCCCATCCTTCTCCCGCCTAACTGAATTAGCTTTGGCTTTGCTATAGCTATCTATAATTTCAAGCGAAAACAAAAGAGAGAGCTATATCAAATCTAAGACAGTTTTGCTTAGGCGGTAGACCTTCCGTTCCTTTTATTTTCTCGTTATGATAAAAGCCTACATTGTGTTAACTTGAAATTTTGAACACAATCAGTAGTATCATATCTTAACAAAATAAAGTTTTTTTTTTCTAAATTTTGTTCCTTCTATATATGCTTCTTTATACGAAAGAACTTCGTTTCAACCAATCCATGAGTCCCAAGACACCACATCTTTTTTAAATCTATATTTGAATGATGTAATGGAAGGTAAATTAGACGGGAGGAGGAAGAGAGGTAGGCCTAGGAGAAGTTACATGAACCAAGTGAAGGAGAAGATAAATGTAGTGTCGTATCAGGAAGTCAATGAGAAGGCGGAGTGTAGAAGTACATGGAAAGAACTCCACCGACAAAAGCGTCGCTCTTAAATTATGAATGAATGAATTTGAATGTCAATAGTGAAGATACTCATCATATTATTTATCAAGCAGCACAATTTAGATGCCCTTGTTCGGAAATATATATGGTAATCTGATTGTGTTCAAAATTTCCAGTCGATCCGTTCAGCCGTTCCGACGTGATTGAGTCACAAACATTCAAACCTTAGCATTCATAATATTAGTACGATTGTGCCATATTCTGCCCGAATCATTATCGTGATGGGTGTAACCTGTATGTCTTCGAATCAAGATAAAACAGGTACTTTTTAGGTAAGCGTGTTACATACTATAGGCCGTGATTTTTTTACTTCAATTAATGACATTTAGACCTATCTATATGTAGTAGAAAAATATCTATAGCTAAAATTATCTAAATAAGAGATGAACATAGATCAGTAAGTTTCTTTTTAATGACGTGAAGATAATCCCGCATGTGAAAAGTTTATCCCATGATTAGGATAGTTTAAAAATCTACCTACTATTATTGTTGACTAGCTATAGAGAATAAGCACTGTTGCTAATTCCGCTATCTTTACGTCGATAGAGACATGCTAAGTGTCCCGGATGATCACAAACCACATCCACATCGCCGCCACTACATCGGCAGTGTTCATCCCAAGGGATCGGCTGACCTAGTAGTAATAGGTATTATAAATACGAAAGTTTGGATGGTTGAAAGATGTTTGTTGCTCAATCACGTCGCAACGGTTGAACGGATTTGATCCTATCGCTATAGTCCTCCTGTTAGCTTTTAGGCTGCAAAGTTGGTGTAGTCTCAAGTATCTGTTTTTAAAAACAGAAAATAGGCTTAATTGTAATCCACACACATGTATCAGGTATTCTGTAAAGTTAGTGATATAAATCTCAAGAAAATATTATCTGCTGATAATTTCAGATACTATATCCGTCGCGGCACAAACAGTGACCACTGGGTGGTGTACTTGGAAGGCGGAGGGTACTGCTGGGACGCCGCTTCTTGTCGGTCGCGCTGGCGTCGTCGGCCCGCGCTCATGTCGTCCGCGCGGTGGCCGGCGGTGCGGCGCGCGCCGGCGGTACTGTCCACTGCTCAAGGAAGCCCGTGGCACGGATCCAACCACGTCCTTCTACCCTACTGTTCAAGCGACATGTGGGCAGGGACGCGACACACACCCCATCCGGCTGGGTTTACTTTCGCTGGAAGACTTATCGCCCGCGCCGTCCTCGGTGATCTCGTGCGGGCCGGACTCCGCGGACGTCTTGTCTTGGCCGGTTCCAGCGCAGGTGCAGCCGGCGTCATGCTACTGGCTGATGCAGCTCGAAGGGCGTTGCGACCGCATAAAGTTAGAGTCCTCGCGCTCGCTGACTCCGGCTGGTTTCTCGACCGCGGCGCACGTGGGAACCGACGCCCGCCCGCCGCAACCGTCGCACGTCTCGGACACGCATTATGGCGCGGTGCACCACCATCAGCGTGCACGCGGGCACACCCTACCGAACCCTGGCTGTGTTATTTTGGCTATCGGTTGTACCCGCACGTGCGCACGCCTCTTTTCGTGCTGCAATACCTGTTTGACTCAGCGCAGCTAGCGGCAGAGGGGGTACGTGCTCCAAGGACTCGAGCGCAGTGGGACGCGGTGCACGCGACGGGTTCTGCGACGCGAGCTAGTCTTGCGTCTGTTCGCGCTGTTTTTGCGCCCGCGTGTTTAGCTCATGGGACGCTCGCTCGGCCAGAGTGGTTAGCGTTGAATGTCTCGGGGGTGTCGCTACCACGTGCGTTGTCGTGTTGGGAACGACGCGCCGGTGGGCGTGGGTCGCGGCGTAGAAGTGGCGGCGGATGTGCTCCTCGTCGACTTGTTGAACGGTGTTCTTGGCCGCAGTGCAATGGGTCATGTCCGCGTCTCCGTGATCCTCGCACGGGTGAGGAGGTAGCGTTGGCAGCGCTATTACAGAGTTTCGGTCTGGACGTGCGCGGTGCCGCCGCCGCCGCCGGCTTGGACGCGCGCGCGCTCGCACGCATGAGCCGCGCTGAATTACTGCCACTACTGGCGCCGCACACATGACCTGTGCGACTATATCTTCATCCACATTAAGACGAATCCGTAACTTAATAGAAAAACCCGTGCTATTTGAAATTTCTGTGTTAACAAACAAGATCCTGATCTTACAAAATATTGAACCATGAATTTTTCGTCACTACTGTTTTATTAACCTAAACGATTAATAAAAATGTTAACTGTCTCACTTCGAAAAACTCCACCATTACAAAAAAAATAATAACATTGGACATGGTTAAAAGACATAGTTCAGGGTCAGCTCTTTTAATGTAGTCAGCCTATCACCTACACTATTTAAATACAAATTAACACTAATTAAGCGATCATAATTCATTTCAATTCATTATCACAATTTAATAAAATGGCTTGCGTGAGCATCACTAATCAGAGAGACTATATAAAGTACTTCTTTATCTCTGTTCCGCATGGAAGTAAATTTTTCCTATTTATCGATGAGCACATCCTATGGATCGATGAGTCTATTCAAAGTTAAGTAATTATCTGGGAAGTTTTGTTAAGCTGGTTATTCCTAAAGGTTTGTGATGTTATGATTCTGTAATGTGGATGTAGCTATTTTCGTGTCGGCATCGCGACACGGTGAATCTACCTCGTTTTCGTTGTACAAGTATGTTTAATTTAAACTAAGCTAGATTATTATTTATTGTTAATGTGTGTGAACTTCATGTGAGTAAATGACGAGTTAATTTAACTCCTGTTTTATTTGTCATACACATTTTACCCCGCGTGATAAAAAAGATCCTATAGAGGAAAATTAGGTAACACTCAAAAATTGTTTTCCTTAATTATTACTTCAACAGCAAATAGTTTTATTTCAAAGCAATAGATACTAACTAAATGGACAAAGTTTAAAAAAAGATATAGGTAAGCTACTAAAAAATAACTTCATAAATTCAACAATAAATTCATCAGTCACATAACCCTAACTAACGGTACCCGGCACAAACAGAAAATTATAAATGCTAACTTAAGTATTAATTAACTCTAAACATCTCACTATAAATTCCACAGGAATGTATTTAGATTATAACATAGTGCTTCGGTTTGGTTTCGAGGCGGGAGCCAGGGGCGGCGGTATGACGTGTTTGGGTGTGTATGCCGTACCCTGACTAAGACGCCATTGCGAAACCGGTGGTGACGTCATAATCTCGCCGCGCGCTCCACGCTGATGGCGATGGAAAGATCGACGACATAATTCCTCAGGAAGAAATCTGTGGAGAGTGACTTCGTTGACGAAGGCACGCTGACTCGGAATAAATCTTCTATCTAAAGATACCTAGGATATGGAATATAGGTAACACTCAGAAATTGTTTTCCTTAATTATTAGTTCAACAGCAAATTAAATAACTAAAGACTTGGTTAAAAGAAAACACAAAACTGCTTTGGCACGTCTAGGTAGGTTTATTAAGTCATTATGTACAAAAGAGCCTCTTTCGAAGAGGTAATGCGACTAGTTGAAGTCTTACGTATTAATTAACTCTAAACATCTCACTATAAATTCCTCAGGAATGTATTTAGATTATAATATAGTCCTTCGGTTTGGTTTCAATCAGTTTTTGTGTCACGTGTTCTCTTTCTTCGGTGGTAGAGTCGCGAGTGGTTTCGAGGCGGGAGCCAGGGGCGGCGGTATGACGTGTTTGGGTGTGTATGCCGTACCCTGACTAAGACGCCCCCGCTGCGAGACCGGTGGTGACGTCATAATCTCGCCGCACGCTCCACGCTGATGGCGATGGAAAGATCGACGACGTCATTCCCTAGGAAAAAGTCTGTGGAGACGATGTTGGCTTGTTGCCTCCAGAGGGTGGTAAGTCGTGCGCTGACGTCACGGTTGACAGTATCAGCGTTATCTCTCAAGGAGCCTCGGAGGAAGAGAATGTCTAGTACGGTGGGTGTAGTCTGAGCCATGGCGGAGTGGAGTGGGGAGCGGGCATTCGGTTGCGGAGAGCTGGCGATGGCGCGGTCTAAGTACGCGAACAACTCGATTGGATCGTTTGTGTTTGCCCACAAGTGGGGCAGGTTCGGCCATAACCAACTGTTTTCTGGAAAACAAGAACAGTCAATTACTTATAATATTTACATAGATCAGAGGTTCGCATACAAGCTTACTGGAAAACAAAAAAAAAATCTTCTGTTTTTTTGCTTGATTTCCTGTGAAATCATTGCGTGAAATGTTTTATGTAAAATCAAATTAGATTTGTATGGTTTGATCCAAACAATAAATACCATCTTTCTTCATAAATTATTTGGGCGCTAGCGGCACTCTACGGCACGAAACCCCTACGTGACTTTATTACGAGATGTTACATCATGTGTTAACTTAATTATGTGTCTTTAGCTTTTAACGGCAAAGAAAAACATCAGAATGAACTGGGTTTGTTGGAGAAGAACAACTTTTCAAAAACAAGGACAACTTTTCATACACCAACTATGTTTACCAAACAAAAGGTTTTCTGGAATAGGCCGCCTTAAGAATTTTATGAGAAAGAGAGCAGATACGCGATTCTGTGTTTGCCCCTAGAATGAGTTCTGCGTTCGAGCGTGCAATTGCACAAAAAACCATAGTTGACAGTAGTTGACGCGGTCAGCGGTCAGAAGTCAGAACGCCTCCTGTGTGACGTACCTAATTACAATGAACGCTTAACTGACCTCTTGAACGCTTCACCGCGTGACCACTGTTAGTACGATCGATGGATAGACCCTAAAACCTCTACTACTTGTTTGAGTAAAGAAAATTTTATTTGTCAAATTTGAAATTAAAATATTACGATATTTTTTACTTTTTAAGTTGTAACTTACCTCCTACAATGGCATTATCTACGTAGCTGAAAACCAGCCTCTTCTGAGCGTTCAGCAAGGTCTGCACTGTGGGGCCCCTAGTCCCAACGCCAGTGCCGAATTCGCTGGCGGGGGCTAGGTGAGGCCCCAGCTCCCTCTGAACCAACTCTAGTAGGCCGGCGTGGACGCTGCGGATGGGTGTATTGTCGGCGTTGTAGAAGCCGACCGGGAAATGGTGCGCGTCTAAAAATATCACCTGGAATTTTTTAATAGGAATATTTAAGTTATCATCGATAAAGATACGAGATTCAATACATTATGTACTGGTAGTTTTGGTATTTGATTTACTTTACAAGCGAGTCAAAGACGTCAACGGTACGTTATGGTTCACGCTGTTATGAGCCGTAATAAAAATACATATGTCCTCAGAATAGTCCTAAAACAAATTCCTGGGGATTCTTATACCCATGAAGCAGGATAAAATATAGTAGAAGAGTTTTTACTTCTTCTTACCGAAAAAATATAAGATTATCAAGTCGAAATTCGGTGACAATCCGATATCCGTGGTGGCAATGAACCTAATTTTTTTAAAGTGCCAAAGCGTTACAGTACAAATTAGGTATATTTTTATAGTGAATAATATTTTTAGTAACGGGTCATTCACCGGCAACTCAATGGGCATCACAAATTACCATTAATATGTATCCTTTTTGCCATTACCTCTAAAATGTTATTGCGTTTAATTTTTTAATTTTTCAAATTACGGATGAATCTTTGAATGAGCGGTATTTAGATGAGACCAGAATTGGATTTAAAAATGATGATAAATCCCAATAAATATTATCCAAATTTAAAGTTCTGCAAATCTAAACAAAGCGTATGTGTAAACCTTAAAAATACGTATATTAAAAAAAAAAAACTTTTCAAAAATATCATTTTGATGTCCCTTTCAGCTTAAAGCTTAAAAAATTAAAAACGTCAACGTAAAAAAAATGTTTTTTTAAGTAAAGAGTGACGAGACGAGCTGGACATGTGCCTGATGGTAAGCAACATGCCTGTCTATAGCAGCACAGTGACGTTCTTATCATAAAAGTAGAGTCAAATCTCTTCGTTCGTGTCTTTTGTCTTTTGTCTCTATGCCCAGTAATTTCTCTTCAAACCGGAACACACTATTGCATATTTATGCTTGGCGGTAATATAACTGGCAAAGATGTGGCACTTCTCCAGGCGGACTCTGCAAAGTGTCCTACCACTACTAAATTAATGTTGCAGTTGAATGTAGTGTTTTAAACAAAATTTAGTTCGAATTTTTTCCTGAAAACGTTTTATGAAATTTACCAATAATGGTGATAACGGGGTTGGTTTCAGGGTACCTAATAGGGAATTGTTGGTAACTTAAACTACGATTACGTTATAACTACTTGCCTCGTTTGTGACGTCTAGAAATTGTCTTATCTCCCTGAGAAGGGGCACTAGTGGACGGACTCGAATCAAGTTATGGTTCAGCCAATACCTGTAATTAAATAAGATTAAGTATTAATACTCTGCAGTAGAATTTTGTAGTCTGTTGGAAGGAGAATACTGAACCTGGAGCATAGAAATAGAGATGACTGCGTGTTGGTATTTACCGGACGCAATTTGGCGAGAATCCCATAGGGCTGGTTTGATCTAATCACACCTTCCGATACCGAAAATAAAAAAAAACAGAAAATCATCATTTACAGTCGAGATCTCGCTTTCACACTATTAGATCGTCCGTTAGATCGATTTATCGTTACCCAAACCCCCTGAATACATAATTTCATGAAAATCGTTCGAGTCGTTTCCGAGATTCAGATTCTATATGGTCTATAGTGTGAACTTCGCGATAAAAATTATGTACCTAACTAAAATTATAATTATGTAGGTATAATGAATTGGTGGCTATGTTATAACTTAATTTTCTTCAGCTATTTGCTGCTTTTTACATTACATTGACAGTAAAGTGGCATTAAATCAAACTCACAGACTTATGCTATATACTCGTAGGTACTCAATAATACGTGAATATAAATTGGCGTAATATTTTTACGGAACAAGCGATTTATTGTTTTGATTGTAATTATACCTGTTATTGATGTGGTCATCAATATAGAACATTAATTAATATTTGGATAATTGGATTACAATAACATTACACAACAGTCGAGGAAGTCATGCGAAACAGTGATCGACTGACCGTGTTTGAAGGAATCCAGAGCAAATTTCTTGTATTTCAATGAATGCCACATTAGGTTTACAATACTTCATTTTAGAAATTAATTATAAGATCAGGACAGTTATTTCATTATCAAATGCCTTTGAAATCAACATTAGGTACATACACTATGAAAATTTCCTTTTGAATTATCTACAGAATTAAGAAAACTAACTTGATCATGGTATATCGACTCGTAACGAGTCACTTGTTACACAGAATAAAATAGATCCTGAAATATATGTAAATGAGAGCCTCTAATTTATTATTCTTATTGTTTTTAATCCCCGACCTGTTATAAGTTTGACGTCGATGTCTGTCTGTCTCTGTGACACCGTAGATCTCAAACGGATGGGCCGATTTCGATGCGGTTTTTTTATTTGAAGGTTATTAATTATTTATTTAATTATCCGTGCGGATGTTCTTAGCTATGTTTAGTTAATATCGATTCAAAATGTCCGCCTCCACAAAATGGCGGACAAAATATTTTTTCAAAACCTACCTCAATATGGGTATCAAATGAAAGGGTTTTGTTTAGTAAAATACTAAACACTATAAAAATTTAAATCCAAGATGGCCGCTACCACAAAATGGCGAATTATATTATTTTTTTCACTACTACTTCAAAATGGGTATCAAACGAAAGGGCTTGACTACTTTGCACTATGACAACTCCATTGATATGAGTATTAAATGAAAGGGCTTGACTAGTAGAATGTTGTACAGATAACAAATGTAACAACTAGCGAGGCAGTCGGGGGTTAATCAATTTTTTTTTATTTTGTTCTTGTAGTTAGTTCAAACGATATATTATAGCAATAGTTTTATATCAATATGGAACAAATATTTTTAAAGTACCCGATATATTAACTATGTAATCTATTGATTCTGATTTGGTTCTGTTATTGACTTTTTACAACCGGTCCGATTAGGGTCTATCACTAAGATTTGACTTCGGGTGGGGTTCCACTCAGGACCTTTTTTGAGCTTCTGGCTCCCGCATTTTTATATACACTCTAGGGATAGTAGCGACAAGACTAGGCGGAGTCGGGATGCTTCGAGTCGGATCTGGATCATTAGTCCGATAAGTTTTAAACGGTCCGATTTGGTAACTTAAAAAAATAATTGCTGTTAAGCTTTTATGTAATTTGATAAATGCTTACTTTATAAATCGAGTTGTTTGCTAAACAACTGTTTATAAAATAAAAATGCGCCAGGTGCTGGTTTTGTATTTAAAAATATTTGTTAGTTAACAAAAATATTAAAATAATCATTTCAAACAATGCGTTATGGAATGAATGTTTGTCAAATAATTACTTTGAGATAGAAACAATTTGTTACATAATTTTTAGTACGGGTAGTGAAATGACTACCGGTGAGTTTGTCTTACGTTGGTTATCACATGTCGATTTGTGAAAAGAACGGATACCGTATTTTAAACTATCGTTATCTGCATTTTAATCGATTTCTAGGTTCAAATTCATTTCCAAGGTTCTCACTCGATCTATCTTATTTTGCATGTATGTAGGTATGCTACGCGATAGTTCCAACAATTCTGAATAAATTTTGTTGGTTCTTTTTTATCTAGTAAATCATGCTTCAGAGGTGGTAACCATATAAATTTTATCGAAATCAGTGCCGAGGTTTTCGAAATATCAATAAAAATCTAAAATTGGCTTGCCTCAACAATATATTCGTACTCGCTATTTTATTAGAACGGTATATTTCACAGAATAAGAAAAAATTTTTGAGTGTCTGTGCTTTCGTTTTATCAGAGAAAATGAAATGATTTGTCTTTCTTATTCCCAATACAATATAACTCACCTATCTTCCTCCTTAGGATAGAAGTCGTAATAGGCGACTCTGAAGTCGAAGTACCGAATGCCGTGGACGAGCTGTGCCCAGATGGATCGGTCCTGGCACAGCACGAAGCTGTCTCGAGCGACAGTGCTGATCTCAGTATCGAAGCGCCAAGCACCCGCGTTGTGCGTGCCGGCTATAGCTAACTCGCCGATGCGGAGACCATTGATTTTAATACTGAAATGAAACAAATTAACAATCCATAATTTTAACAAAAAAGAACCGACTTTCAACAGAAAACTTTTAAAGTAAAAAAGTTTTCCTCGATTTCTCTAGGTTATCATCATCAGATCCTGGTTTCTTTATCATGGTACCACCCTTGAAATATCTTTTTTACAACAAATAAAGAATCGTCAGAATCGGTTCATAAATGACGAAGTTATCCGCGAACACACATAAAATATATATATATACGGTCGAATTGATTGACGGTTAAAAATATGGCAGCTTAGAAACTGCAGATAGAATTGAAAACTTAGAATTTAGCATTAAGCAGTAAACAGTAATAATGTTGCACAATACGTTACTTGCATAGCTACAGACATATTGCTATAACGGATGTCCGTTACGCGAGCTCACATGATTTCACCCATCCGAAAAACGTATCATCAATCAACAGCCCACTAAATGTTCCTGGGACTCGGGGTCTTCTCTCGCAAGTAGAGAGTTAAGACCATAATCCAACACGCTGCCCCATTGCGGGTTGGTGGATGACACATGACTTCGAAAGATTCTAGGTAATTGTCGGTTTCCTCAAGGTGTTTTCCTTCACCGTTTTAATTACGCACATGACTTCGAAAAGACAGTGGTGCGTGTGGGGTTTGAACCCGGGGTCTCCGGATCGGCAAGCGCCGTTCTCCCGACTAGACCAGCCGTAACTTATACGTGTGAAAAAAGCATAACGCATTACAATCCTTTTCCACATCAAAAGCTAGCCTATCTCCTGTCTCCGTATATCAAATTCCATTTAAATGAGTCTAGTATTTTTGACGTGAAAAAGTAATACAGAATTATTTATAATATGTATTAGTATGGTTTGATTGTGAGTATTTTAAACGACTTCAAAAAAGGAGGAGATTTCTCAATTTAACCGTATAAACCTCTTTTTACACATAGACAACTAAGCTTCATATAAGCAATATCATTATTAATTCGCCTATTACATAGTTTGTAGGTATAACTTCTTGGTCGTGGGTTCGATTCCCACCCAGTGCAAATATTTGTGTGATGAATTCAAATGTTTGTACTGTGTCTGTATAATATGTATGTATTTAAAACTATATATGTATTATTTAAGCTATCTGGCCACCATAGCACAAGCTTTGCTTAGTTTGGGGCCAGGTGGTGTTGTGTGTGAATTGTCCACCAATATTTATATTTATTTATTTAAAATTAAGTAATGCATTAACTTTCATATCAATTAGGATTATTTTCACCCCCTAAGGTAACTTACTAAAATTCAATCTAAATCAATGAATCAGTACAGCTTTGTGTTATGCAATATAGCATAACACAAAGCTGTACTGTAATATTACACAAAGTAATATTAAACAACTATACAATAGTTATCTTATCATAACTAAAAGTACAAAATGGTCAGCTAATTGCCTAGTAAAATGTCTAAAACGTTACTAGAGTTCAAGATGCTTACGCATTGTCTTCCATCCAAGTAGGCTGTATCTTCAGACAATTGTAGGCCTGTATATCACCATCGCCAGCGCCGGCCCAGGGCCACAAGCAATGTGGGCCTTTGTTCCCGGCGCCTTGCTGCCATCCAGCTGGTAGGGTTCCCTCTCCAAGTGATATATTTGTCACCACGAATCCCTCTACTGAGGTTATAGGGTAAACTGCGAGAGCGTTGTTCCATGACGCTGGCCGGTCGTCGAATAGACCGATCTGTGAACAAGAGATCACTTGAAGAGTAAAATACTAGGAACGACACATTTTCAGCCCCGTTTTCCACCAATTTAATAAAATTACGCGGACCTGATCGTCGACCGATGACGCCATCGAACGCTTTGTACGCAAGCGTTGGCTGAATCATGGAAGACCAGCCGAAAGTACAATTTACATCGTGTCATTAGGGACAGCAATGCAGCTGTGGTAGAGGGTCTGGGCAGAGAAAACAGCAACTAAATAACACTAGTATTAGGTTGTAAAATGTTCTTTACTGTTATCACTGTTTAAATGTTTTCTATTGTTTACTTTTCTTCTCTACTATTCAAGATGTATGTAAAAAGGAACTTTTATAACAAAGGTCACCGAACCTAGAATCTGTAGAGTGCCTAATTATTAGTGTTATTAGTATTCAAAAGAAACTAAAATTATATGTGTACTAGTGTGAGTATGGGTGACTGTGCATAATTATGCGTGTGGTATGTTTGTTTTTCTGTGTGCGAGCTTGTGGCTATGAGTGCAGTTGTGCGTCGCGTCATAAGCCCACAAACAGTTGTGTGTGCGCGCTTATGTTTGTGTGTAATAAGTACGACCTTGAGACACTTATTTTGACAATAACAACTACAGGCAACTGCGTAAAAGAATCGCAGTCAGTAGGCAAAGCAATATATTTACATAAATTTCCATCACTACATTATGCAGTATGCCATAGCAAGACGTAGCGCGTAACGTGGTTATGAAATTGGATGTAATACAAAAGAATTTAACCTTCAACTTAGACTAAATATTAATATGTACGGAGGTAATGTCGGCAACAAAAATGTAATAGGTACAATGTAATAATGCAGTTCCTATTTCATGGTTCCGCACGCAATCATCGTTTAATGACCAACGGTGACTGGAAGCAGATAGTTCTTTAGTGTGTTGGATAATAGTTCCATTGTCACTATAATCGGGTATTGTTACATAACAGATGAATGATTTTAATGTCTCAATAAACATAATAGTCTGCATATTATGTACAAGAGTGAGAATGGTTTCAGCTATTTCGCTTAATAGTAACGTGGTTAAGATTCAATAAAAATGGCTGTCTGTAAAGTCGGCCTAGGAAGGATACATTTAATAGAAGATATTGACGAGAAATTGTGTACTTTTAAAAATGGATTTTAAGTACTATCACTGAATTATCAATATTTTGTATAATATTGTCGCTGTCTCTCATTTATTCGGACACAACGGTCGATGAATGGGAAGAGAGATAGACACGTCACAAGCCGAACACTTGGCCAATCGTTCCTTTCTATTGCTTGTTCTGCGATCTTGTTTTCACGCTCGGTTCAAGCTTAGTTAGCGAGTAGCACTCTAATGCAGTAGTTAAGTAAATAGTTTTTTGGTGGCAGATGCCTTTATTAATGACAGTTTATATATTTATAATGTAAATTGACGAACAAGATTTAATTTGTTAGCAATACTGTCACTAAAACTACTGCCTGCCCTTACAACCATATTACCAGATTACCACGCACCTATTTGAACACGAATAATCCAAATTGCTGTCTAGCACTCCGTTTGCCTCGTCACCCGGATGTTTCAAATCATTTATTTTTTTGCTCTAATTTCAATAGAAACAATGCCATATTCAAACCAGGACACCGTAACGTTCGTACATATTTTCTTGGCGGTAGAATAACCGGTAAAAACGTGGCACTACCTCAGGTGGATACTGTAAAGAGTTCTACCGCTAGAAAACATAATGGTAGTAATGTCGCCGATACGGCGGGCTTTCGATCGGTAAAACTGTCAAACTGTGTAACTGTTTTGCTCGATAACTGGTAATTCCAGTGACCTCTTTTTATAAACATTTAATGACTTTCATTGGGTTTTTATTTTAGTCCAAAAAGTAAAAATAAAGAGATTATCAGTGCATAAAATCAGCACGGAAATTATGCAATTGTTAATCTGATGACGCCAATGCTATCATTTATGTTTTTCAAGTAAAGACAATTATCTATATTAACATTTCAGAAAAACAGTGTTGTACTCGTATTCTACTCGTATATAAAAATAAAAAATATAGATAAAAACTTCCAAATTATTTGATGGTAATTTAATTTGTGAAAATAAAAAAAAAAAATCACGACAACAATTGTTTATCGTGTTTTTATGTAAATTGCTCTTTTTCAAGTCCGCCTGGAGAAGTACCACATCTTTGCCAGTTATTCTATTACCAAACAGTAATGTGAAAACATTTACTGTATTTTGGTTTGAAGTGCGATTTTCCAGTGAAATTACAAGGCATGGAAATTAAACACCTCATATCTCTGGGTGACGTGAGCGCAGTGCTAGGTAACGATTTGGACTCTTCGTGTTGCAATAGCTGTGTATCAATGTGCCGTTATGGGGAGATACCTATATTGCTTACCACCAGCCCTTCTACCGCCTAACTAAATGGCCTCTATCATTTCAAGCGAAAAGAAAAGAGAGAGCAATATCAGAGCAGTTTTGGTTAGGCGGTAGACCCTCCGGTCCTGCTCGTCTCGTCACTCTATAGGTATTCGTACTATTAAAAAAAAAACTGACAATAATTTAAACCAATTGATAGAACTTTAATTGTGGACAAAGCATGTTAGAAAGTTTTTGTAGTGGTAGGACTCTTAGCAGAGTCCGCCTGGGGAAGTACCACATCTTTGCCAGTTATTCTACCGCCAAGCATTAATGTGCAAACATTACTGTGTTCCGGTTTGAAGGGCAATGTTACCAGAGAAATTACAGGGCTTAGAGATATAATATCTTAGATCTCTGGGTGACGAGCGCAGTGCAGTGCTAGGTAATTATTTGGACTCTTCATGTTCCAATAGCTGCGTGTCACTGTGTTGTTTGTGGCTGGCATTTTGCTTACCATCAGGCACATGTCCAGCTCGTCTTGTCACTATAAATTATATATAAAAAAAAAGATATCAGACTACGTATGTTTTTGTATATATTTTTTTCTTTTGTTTTTCAAACGACGGCGCGCGTATTTTCTTATTCAAATGTAAGGTTCTGCATACTTCAATTGGGTTGATTGACTTATGTTTTGGCAAATTACATTTCTAAAACTACCAATCTTTAAATTTCAGGGGTCAGTAATTTATCCACAGGAAAAAGTTATACGCTTGGCTCAGATTTGCATCAGAACGACATGTTTTCAAGCAAAACGTAGGCTCTTTGTAATTAGCTGATATTACTAACTAATAACTGAATAATAATTAATTAGCTAAGTCGTTGATACTGATCGATCAAATCGCACAGATAGCGACACCATTGAACACACGTAATCGTGTTATTATGTGGATACCTGATACTGACAAAGTAGTTACGTATTTAATGATGTATGATAATAAGCAGTCTGGGAAATTATCATCCGATCATTGACAGCTCCTGAAATTGATATTCATTATGCATTGATTAATAATTTTATCTTTTGTGATGATAACTTGATTTTTTTTGCAAATTTTCCAATTTTTTTTGTTTCTAGAAAATACAAATAAAAATATGTATTCTAATTGGAAGATATGCCAAGGATACACAGTGAACTCTGGAAAGAGCTATGAACAGGGGATCAGGGTCTCTCTAAGGATCACATTTTAAATGAAGTAATCCCTCAGATTACAAAGGTCACCAACAAAGCTCAGGATATTAGCAAACTGAAGTGTCAATGGGCCAGTTTTATCTAACGCTAAACTTAGAGGTATAACTTTAGGTGGGTTCGATTCCCACCCAGTGCAAATATTTGTGTGATGAATTCAAATATATGCACTGTGTCTGGGTGTTTCTATGTATAATAAGTATGTATTTACAACTATATAAATATTATATCAGCTATCTGGCCGCATCTTACAAGTTTTGCTTAGTTTGGGGTAAGACGGTGTTGTGTGTGAATTGTTCACCAATATTCATTTTATTTATCCTATTATAATCGCCAGGGTAGAGGTTTTCTAAAGTGGTGCAGACAAACGCAGCGTCAGACACTTGGAGAGATGAAATAATGGGTGTGATGTGATATAGCTGGGGACTTTAAGGTCGTAGGTAAAAGGAAACACAACATTTGAGTAATATATTTACTCACAGCAAATAACTTATTTGTAATGCTATCAACATACAGGCAAATTATCTAATGTTTATGGAAGATACCAGCTAGACGACACTTTTTTTTAAATAGACGAGTCGAGCAGTGGATGTGCCTGATGGTAAGCAACATGCTTGCCATAAAACAGGACAGTGACATGCAGCTATTGGAACACGAAGAGTCCAAATCATTACCTAGCACTGCACTGCGCTCGTCACCCAGAAATCTAAAATGCCCTCCAAACTGGAACACAGTAATGTTTTCACATTACTGCTTGGCGGTAGAATAACTGGCAAAGATGGTACTTCCCCGCTCGGCTCGACTCGGCTAGGAGTCCTACCACTACAAAAACACTTTCTTGGTATTTCAATCCTTATGAAGGATCATAAGTTTAGTTTCGTTACGTTAATTTATATTAGAAAATTTGAAATCATAAATTCTGTTTTCGGTTTTCTGAGAGACACAAGTGTGTGTGATAAGTATGTAGTATCTAATGTTGATAATATTATGTTTATTTTCATTTTTTATGGTCTCTAGACCTTCATCGTTCATGAATAACACGCAAAGCATATTTGTGCTTTGTGTCCGAAGACTACGGATCGTAGTAAGTGAAATATACAATTGAAGTTACAAAATATCACACACAACACAAAATATCGGAAGTGGTTACCAACCGAAATTGTTGAATTTATTCATTTTTATTACCTTTGTGGTTATTTGCCAACAAAGGAACGTGAAGCAATGAACTCGTTAAAACAGTTTGAATGTTCTTAAGTGGGAGCGAGTAGGAAGGCACTTGCCTTTTTATAATTCACAATTTTACTGTTTAGTGCAACCTGTTGCAATTTATTGTAATCGTGAATGAGTTGATTAAAACAAACGTCAATACTCGTCATTAAAATAAGTAATATATTAACTAATAATTAATTTAATCCGCTTTTGCTTTATTTGTCATTTGAATCACACTTTTACAAAAAGTCTCTCTTTTCTATTGTTGTATATTAATATCAACAAACTTTCACAATTATAAAATTAATAGAAATTAGGATTTTGGCGAATTAGGTAATTAATAGTTTTGTGGGGAGAACGTCCTATTCACAGTTCCGATATTGTGTATATATATATATACTTCTGGGTATTAATAAATAGGTACAGTGGTTTTAACGGTGACGAAATACATTGTGAGGAAACCGTTAGGCTCCAAGAAAACCATCTTTCAGGGACATGGATCATCTGCAACCCACACTTAGTTAAGATAACGGATTATGATCTTGACTCTCTCTCTCTCTCTCTCTTGGAAAAGAAGGTCTCAAAAGCGAAACCATAAAGTGGGCTAGCGTAACTAACTAGATATGAATTACACTAC
>JADLOZ010000036.1:0-50000 GCA_017562165.1 Ectropis grisescens | reverse complement strand
TGACGTTTCCCTATTACTGCTTGGCGGTAGAATAATTGGAAAAGATATGGTACTTCCGCAGGCAAACTCTGCAAAGAGTTCTATCACTACATATAAACAATATCCACTACAATACGTCAAATAAAATAGCGGTGTGATAGTTTCTATAGGCACTGCGGTGATAAGGAATTGTAGGGCAATAGTCCGGCTAAAATAGTCATCGAAGTTCTAGATTAATTAATGCATAAATTTACGTTTTGTCCTTGCTCGTTATCTTTATGTTACTAAACATTATTTATCAGTTAGTACATTAAATGAGTCAGGCTAAGAACTCATGGAGCGGTTTTCAGCCGCGCCCGTTGCTGTTGCGGCCCGCAGCTGCTGTAGAATGCAGATATATATAATTAGTAACTAGAACAGAAATTAAAAATTTTGATTAACCTCCGACTACCTCGGATTTGTTATCTGTACAGCATTCTACTGGTCAATCCCTTTCATTTTGATATTAAGGGAGTTGTTAAAAAAAGAAATGGCCATCTTGGATTTGAAAATTGTCATAGTGCAAAGTATTCTACTAGTCGAGCCCTTTCGTTTGATACCCATATTGAGGTAGTAGTGAAAAAAGAATATAATTCGCCATTTTGTGGTCGCGGCCATTTTGGATTTGAAATTTGTCATAGTGCAAAGTATTCTACTAGTCAAGCCCTGTCATTTGATACCCATATTGGGGTAGGTTGTAAATAAATATTTTGTCCGCCATTTTGTGGAGGCGGCCATCTTGAATCGATATTAACTTAACATAGCTAAGAACATCCGCACAGATAGAAACCTTCAAATAAAGAAACCCGCATTGAAATCGGCCCATCCGTTTGAGCTTTACGGTGCCATAGACAGACAGACATTGACGTCAAACTTATAATATTACTTTTTTGGTCGGGGGTTAAAAATTTAAAGTACAACTCACGACGCGTTTTACGCCAGTGGTGCGCGTCCCTGCCGCCACCCGCTACGTTCGCGGGTGATAATCTCATTCACGGCGGCTGCGAAACCGCGAAGATCAGCGGTCTCGTGAGTTTTGAAATAAAACCGGCACCGCGGTGCGGGCGCGGGTGAAAATCATTCCATGTGTTCTTAGCCTTTATGCTAGTGTTATCACTACATAGTATAAAACAAAGTCGCTTTCTCTGTCCCTATATCCCTATGTATGCATCTTTAAAACTACCTAGCAGATTTTGATGCAGGTTTTTAAAATAGATAGTGATTCAAGAGGAAGGTTTATATGTATAATATGTGCATAAAACAGTAGAGAAACAATAATAATTTTAAATGTTTCTTATGTGATGTCATAAATAACACATTTTTTGCGCTTACTTTGCAAACGCTGGCGGGATCCTACGAGATGGATCAAAATAACGTATGGCAGTATTGTACCCCCTTAAAAAGGTCTACAAAAAGTCAACAGTGTTATATGTCTATCTCTTAGGGATAACCCACAATAACCGTTTTTATTCGTATTTTTAGTATCAGCATTGCACCCGTGCGAAGCCGGGGCGTGTCACTAGTTGTGTATAAATACGAGAGCCTTACAATAGGAATGTACCCTTATAAATCATTACAAAGCTCTATTCTAGTTAAAGTAAACAAACAAAATTTCACTAAAATCACATTTTTTAATTGTACATGAATTTCATTCAGTGTGCACACTGTAGAGAAGTTATTTTGCTTAGCAAACGATAAAGTTAAATGGACAAGTCTTTCCCTGTGTGGTAACCATGTCCAAGTTTAATCAATACTGTTTTTGTTTGGATTTATGTATTTTTATCCTTAACCCCTGAACTATAATATCCCATCACTATTTTACAAATAATACATACTTATGTCAGAGTGCATCATATAATAATATTATTCTCACTTTGATACAGTTATTATCAAAGTAAGTGAGGCTTACCTTAATAACTTTAGTGTATAACTAAACTGTTTAAAATATAAATATAGTTGTTACATTCATTCAAATTTTTTTTGTGAAGACGGTACTCAGTTGAAAGTAAAACTAAAATGGTAAAATTAAATTAATGTTTTCTTAAAAATTTAATTGAACGTTTTATTTTAATGAAAGGTTTGGGATCCCCCAATTTTAAAGTTAAAATAATTAAGTAATACAAATCTCGTACAAATCCTTTACCTAACTACATATTTATCTATTCGAAGTCAGTCCAGGTTCGGTTCGTCACAATTTTTATGATGTTCTCGTACTTAAAAATATACAGGTATTATATCAGCTATCTGACTTCCATATAACAAGCTTTGCTTAGTTTGGGGTCAGATGGTGCTGTCTGTGAAATGTCCACCAATATTTAATATTATTATGTATTTATATAAAGTAGCCGCTTTAACGTTTTAGACATAAATAATGGATTTACAGGATACAGGATAGACGGACAGATAAAATATGCAGGTTTTGTAATACGGTCCTGTTTTTTGTACGGAGTCTTAAACAATTCATCTAACTTCGTAGTTATTGTAGAAAAAAGTCATAAAACACGTAATTGTACAAACTCTTTGTCATTAATTTATTACTATCCAACCTAACCAAAATATTTCATTCAGTAATGAAAAACAAGTTAAACTACGTTGTTTTGCCATCAAGAAAACTATTCGTGAAATTCTTATTTAATTGAAGATCGCGGTCAAGTCAAGCACAATCTCTGCTTACAACACAGAATACTTAGCAGTTAATATGCGCCGAACGCACTGTGCGCGTCGTTATATTGGTATGCTCATAATATCTGAATTACCGAACCGAGAAAATATTGACGAGATAATCATATATATATGATTTGTATGAGTCTGCGTGGGGAAGTAACATACACCCTTGCCAGTTATTTTCCGCCAATAATAGAAGTACATACAAGTATTTGTTTGAAGTATGATTAATGTTTCAGAAAAGTCAAGTTAAATAAAGTTACGGTAAAAAGATGAATCTACCTCTATACATATAAAAGCGAAAAGTCACTCATCACGAAATCTCAGGAAATATAAATGCTAGGAGTCTCAAATTTAGCATGGAGAGGTGCCTTTTAACAAGTAGGCGATCGCTAAGACGGGGTTTGCGAAATTCAACCCCGAAACAAGGGACGAACGGCTGTATGAAAATTCCGTCATTTTCAAAGTCCCTATGCATGAAATCCATTGAACCGATTATTATGAAATTTGATGCACAGACTAGTCTGCGCATCAAAAAAAAAATGTATCGAACTACACGGGGATGAAATGAGGGTTTGAATGGGAGATGAGAACGTTATGTAGAAGTTCGTCTAAACACTCGAAATTCACACTATTATATTATAAATGTAAAAGTAACTCTGTCTGTCTGTAACGCTTTTACCCCTGAACCACTGAACCAATTTTGATGAAATTGTATTAAAATGTTTTAAAATAAGCTATTTTTCGTAAACGTAATTTTGTATGGGTGTACAACAAATACTGCCTCAGTTACCTTAATATTTATTTCGCGCGGAAGAAGCCGCGGGTAAAAGCTAGTCATCTTATGTAACCGGGCGACGAGAGCAGTACAGTGCTAGGCAAAGATTTGAACTTAATAATGCGGCGTACTTAGTTATTATGAGGCGTGTTGCTTATCATCGGATGCCTGTTTTGGTAGTCTCGTCATTTTATCTTATAACGAAGGCGCTTTTGTAAATTTTACATAGAGTAATAAATTTATTTCCATTATAAAGAAACGCCAATACAGCACAAAACTCTAATGCTACGGGAAAATGCGCTGGGGAATTTTATTTTCCTGAAATGTATCTCAAACCTGTAAGTACTATTTGCCTATTATGTTTGGAGTGAGTCGCGAGTTTCTCTAAATTGAATAAAATGCGAATGCTTGATTCTTGTATGATTTAAAATTCAGAATATCTCAGGAAGACGTGCGTTTCCAAGACTTTTCACTTTATTATTTCGCATGAAATGCAAATCTGAAGAGATCCTTTTAAAGATTGTTACGATTTTCTGGAAGCAAATGTTGGAAAAATATTATAAAATCATTCTTCAAGCGGCGTAGATATGGTTGCTTCGGTATTGGTTACATTTTTCACTAATGTGGTGTTGCCTTTGGGGCCTTGAGAACCAAGCCTCATCTTAACAAATAAAAAAAAACAATCTGAGCCTTAAGCCGAAACAACGTGACTAAAATACTGGCGTCTATTACGATTAACGTGCATTGATTCTCATCGTGTTAATAAAGTCTGAACAATAACACAACAAAGTGTAATTATGAAATAACTGTCAATCCCATAAATATCTCCAAGAATCTACCACCACTAGGCCGAAGCTTGTAACCATCACGGTTGTATGATGAATTTAATTTCTTTTAAATATATACTTTAAAAGTTTTTGGCATCTAATCTTGAAAATGTCTAATTTTAACAAAAACAGATTTTGATTTAGTGTCGAGTTTAAAGTAACATAGCCATCAGGGACACTAAACTAATATTATAATATGTGCGTAGTAAAATGGGTTATTGTCGTGTTTTAGTATACATTTCTTTGTCTCACACCAGTTTGTAAAAATACAATTTGTAACACTTTCTTCTGTTGAACATGATTATTGAATTACACATGTTATGCGTAAGTCAGTGATGTTCTAGTTAGAAGACAATTATTGTCATGTTAATGAGTGTGGAATTAGTTTGACCCACCCGAGCATAAAGTGTGTAGTTTTGCAAAAGTGATGTATTATACTGTTCTGTAAAAAATGGCACTATTCCCGATGCAGACATTGAATTGTATGGCTGCCGGCAATCGGCTGCACGACCTGACGCTTTCACGGTGTGAACGGGGGCTGCAAATCAAATAGTCTTGACTTTTTAGAGAACATGAAACGGGGGCAGATGATCGTAGGAGCCTACCGGTAGACTGTTTTGACCTAAAATCTATGAGTAGTTTTTTCTAGATTTTTTCTCTATTAATTACAATACTGATTTGTACACCGACAATGATTCTAGATGATATTTAGTTAATCCGTGTGCAATAATTTAACGAATCTATCGTGGTTAACATGGATAATGTTCGCAAAAGATTAAAAAAAAATCTTCTTGGTTTGGGAGATTATTCCCAGAAAAAAAAGTTTTAAATTATGTTTATTTCAACTTCATACCGCCAATGAGTACCTACCTTTTTAGAACAGATACCTGAGTAAGGTAGGTACTGAATCATATTGACTTCTAGCGTTCGGCCCCGGCTTCGCCCGTGGTGCATGTAAAGTATAGGCTCCACTCAGGGATCTCGCACAAATCCAACGGTGAAAGAGGTTTTGAAATCGGTCCGGTAGTTCCTAAGATTAGCGCGTACAAACAAACTCTTCAGCTTTATAATATGTATTTATCCACCGCAAGTGATAGAATACGTCTTCAAGATGCGTATGTACTACTTAATAGTATGACAGACAAAATTAACCTTTATTCTTATAGCTAATGTAACTTCTAAGAAATATCCGTCTTATCTTCTAGTGCCCACTTGTGCAACCATGTTATTAGGTACTAAATCAAACCGCTAACCTAACGACCTGGCTTATCTTACTTCACCTAGTTTCTTAAATACTCGAGGAATAATTGTTCTTCATGATATATCGTAATTAATTGAAAGATATAATGCCCGCATTCCACTGCCACTTTCCACGGCCTCCGTACGGACTCTGCAAATGGTACATATATCAGTCAATTTGAAATGTTCACAAGTCATAAATAAAACTATTTATAAGAAAAAAAAAATACTTAAAAAGACAGATCATTTTGGTGGGGGTTTCTATCTTTTTATTGTACACACCAAAACAATCTGCTGGCTAGAGTCCTCACCCACCCCACGAACATAGTCTGTCTTTTTGAGAATCTTTTTTAGTCTTAAATAATACCCTGTTAAAATATCAAATTGCCTCAAATACATTTTTTATTATTGTTTGCAAAACATTTTTGCCCGCATCAGGCAATGTTAAAGTCCCCGATAAATCGTCTGGTTTTCTTTTTTGTTACTCTTTAAGCATTTAAACTACAATATATCAAAATTGCATCAAGCACATTTTTTTTTTTTTAAGTTTATGGGTTTATTTTGCCCCGCTTCTCACCAGCCAGGTGTGCACCTCCGTGTTGGGGTATAATAGGAGAACTACGTGACACGTTTTTAGCTTGCCTAAACACCTTTCCAAAATGTGCTACCAGTTCTCAGAATATCACACCGCTCTGCTATTTCTCGTTCATTACTGTTTCGCAATGGAAAGCCGGCATAAAATTTTCTGTGTGCTCGACACTTATGTCTTCTGACTACAACTACCTTATCTAAGTACCTAAGTTTCGTATTCGAATCTTACGTATTGGATTATACCTACAAAATATAACTACAATGAAGATAAATAAATAACCCTTAAATATACATCTCATTTTAAACCAAAAAATACTATAGTAGTTCATAGTTGTAGGTTAATAATACACGTGTTCAAGGAATTAGACGAGAGGTTACCGAGCATGTGTAATTGTGCAGCCGCTTTTACACTGACCGGAAACTTCCGAGTTATCCGTACTTGCGCAATCGAAGGGAAATGTTACAGTGACAACGCTCTAAAACAAACCCTCATGTTAACATTTAATTAGTTACTCTTTTTTACCACCAATTTTCATTACGCATTATACTAATGTAGAGTTTTTAACATTTTATTCCACTCCTCTTTATTACTCGCTTAGCACAGGCGAGTAGATTTTATAAAGTTTCCAATAATATAACTCTGGAAATTTAATCAAACTAAACTTTAAATATTTACTACTTTATGTAATCATTAAGCTTAACTTACTCATAGATAATACGCGTTTGGTAACTCCACATTCAGAAACTCACCCCTCGTAAGAATGCCTTCGGTGTCGGTAATATTATTCTCGGTTTCATCGATAACAAATCAATGTACAGTAACCATTGCTGCTTGTGTGTTACTTTAGTAAATACACAGTTCCGAATCAAGCACCAATGTATACGGCGTTACGACGATTTTAATTTATCGTCGCACTGCTTCGTACGTATGAATACAGGGAACGCCCCAAAATTGTGACTTGAGGTTACCATACCTCTATCTCTTTCCCTCCGTGTGTCTTGTGTTAAACGAATCGCGATTTGGTCTCTCTTCGCGTGTTTTTCCAGAGTGAAATCTTTTATTATTATAAGGAAAATTGTTTAAATGTAATTATTTTCATTGAAGTATTCTTATAGGATTTGTTATATTGAAGAGGATTACGTGAAAATACCGTGTCGGCTGTAATCCGCCTCGAGGGCGACGAGTGTACGGCGGTGTAGCATGGAGCGCGCGGTTTCCTTATCGATTTTCTCTATGCTGCATTAAAAAACTACTTGAATGTGAATGCGGCCTGCAAATACTTTAGCAACATGCTTGTTTCTCACATGTTTTATAATCGAACGCCGCTTTCGGTGTGGTGATTTGTTAAGGTTGTGGCTGTGAAGGGTCGTCTCGTGTTTGGATCCTCATTTCCCGCTACCTTCAAACAAGCGTAGGAACAACACAGACGGCCAGGGCCCGGCGGGCCCTGAGATTTGCGGTAGGGGACAGTGCACGAATACATCCCCTATGCCGATGATCGTGTCGCCGTTGTTTTGGGAATGGTTCAACCTTTGGCTGACACAATT
Source organism: Ectropis grisescens (assembly GCA_017562165.1). Classification (NCBI taxonomy): domain Eukaryota; kingdom Metazoa; phylum Arthropoda; class Insecta; order Lepidoptera; family Geometridae; genus Ectropis; species Ectropis grisescens. The sequence continues at coordinate 42,335 of JADLOZ010000036.1, read as the reverse complement.
TTTAAAAGATTTGTATCATGAAATTAAAATGGTTGCTTTGAGAGGAGGGAACAGTTCCTTACCGTACCAGCATACTTGTACTAATCATGGTAGCCAATCGCAGTCGGGTGGGATTGAAATAAGCTCGAGCGGTGCGTCAATGACAGTGCCCCAGTCGAATGGCGGTCACCTCCCGAATCAGATCAACATGCAGTCTCTGAGTACGGTATCACTGCAGTTTGTGCCGCCGCCGGCCTCCAACCCTGGCCATGGCCATTCTCACAACCACAACCACAAACATGACCAACCGTCTGCACGGTTCACCAACTCGAGTTGCATGCCGTCTTCGCATTCGCATCATCATTACCGGCTGTTGCCGCAATCGAGTGAGTTTATTAACTGTTATATTATATTGTTACGTTACTAAAATTATTTATTTTTACGTACCTAGTAGATAACGCGTCTATGCTTCCATTTCTCTACTGTACTGATTGTGTTTTATGCGCTATTGTTATTTAGCCAAGTACTCGATAACGTTTATGTTTTGTGTTAGTGCGTATACAGTACAAATGCTGAAGTTTTATTTTGTGTCCGAACATTTAGGCCGATTATGTTTTGCACATTATTTCCTTAGCGCAACTCAGTTATCCAAGGGCTTCGACACCACACAGTGAGTATGAATTAAAACAAATTTATTTTATAAGAATTTAGTAAGAATAATTAACATATTTTTGTTAGGGTTGCTATTGACAATTGCCAATACAGCCATTATTATTGCCAATTACTACTAATAATAAATTCATTGCTTTTTCTTGGAAAAGATGTGGTCATATTTTTTTTACCAAATGACCACATAAAATATAGTAAATTGCATATTATATGAATCTGATTCTCGTAAATATTAAGAGCCCTATTACATTTTCACCCGTATTTTGGCACAAATCTATCAACTGTAGGTAACTTTCTTATTCTAAGAAAGTAAACTATTTTGGTCACCGATTTTTTAAATGGAGTATAAACTAAATTTTGCCTTAACATGCCTTAACACAAAATTAAAATCCCCAAGCAAGTTTTTCAAAAAGCTCTCGACGACTTGTTTTTGACCTCTTAGATTGAACGACAGTATTGAGTAAACGAAATGAAAAAAAGATAATAATAATGTACAATAAACATTGATCTAGTTCATAGCGGCTCCAAAATTTTAATACATTCGTAAATCACCATCATCATCAGCGAAAAAATCATATATATAAGTGCAAATACACTCGAAACGCTCTCGAATAACAGCGTACATCTCATTACTACATAACTATTATTATGAAAAAATTATATCAAAATAAACGTTACTTTATAAGGAATTTGAATACTTAAAATAACTACTTACGGTTCTTACTAAATACGATGAGCTGGCTGCCCGAACTCAGAGCAAGCGCATCGTATTTATATGATATTTTAGATGTTGTAACGATCGTTTTCTAAGGTTTTTAAGTAGTTACTTTTCAAAATAGTAAAAATATTCAAATTCCTTATGTTACTTACCTAACGCTTATTTTGATGTAATTTTCTCATAATAATAGTTATGTTATTCGAGAGCGTTTCGAGTGAATTTGTGCTTATAAATATGTTTATTTTTTTGTACATAGATATCTACGAATGTATCAAAACTTTGGGGGCAATATGAACTAGTTCAATGTTTATTGTACCTCTACATTACTATATTTTTTTCATTTAATTTACTCAATACTGTCGTTCAATCTATAAGCTTAAAAACAACTCGTCGAGTGTAATTTTGTGTAAATAATGAAGGCAAAAATTAGTTATCTGAAGGCGCTATGGTCAACAATAAATAATTAATAAAATCAATTAAAAAAAAACGGAAGCCAAAATCGTTTACTTTCTAAGAATAAGAACGTTAAAGTCATTGCACTCCTAAAAACGGAAGAAGCGGCACACGCTCCTCAACGATGGCGATGTAAAATCAGGTGACGTCTCCTGATTGAGATCAGTCGCAACGTGAGCGACAAATGGAGTGCATGTATGCTAATAATTCCAAAAATTCGATTTGAGCTGTTACAATGCCATTATGTGTGTGTACAAGGTGCACAAATAGTACCAAGACCAAGAAAAAGTTTCGTGGCATTACTTTTCATACGCAATTACACAAAATCTTTAGTTATTTCATTTAATATTTTCTGTTGTAAACAATTCGGCATTTGTAAAAAAGGGACAGATTTACATGACGTGAAAGAGTGGGACACGACCAGCGATATGTTGACTGCAGTGATAATGACCAATGTTTACGTCACGGGCAACGGCTATTCCTTCTCTTCACTTATCTCACGCCAGTGTCTTCGTATGTCTTTCTATTCTTCTCGAAAAAATATTTAAACAAACGTGTAACTGTGGTATGTATAGCTATCTCATTTCCATCTACTGCCAATTTGCTATGATGTCACTCATTACAACGTATCTCACCATGGAGTTGTGTGCACGTTGTGTGTTTGTGTGAAATGTTCTCCACATTAGTTGATTTCATATTAGAACGTACCTCATCTTCCTTTACTTTAATTATATCGATGGTTAAAGTTGATAGATTTGTGCAAAAAATGCGGATGAAACTGTAATGAATAGGTCTCTTAGGTATTTTACACCAATGCGTATTGTAATATTTGAAGAAAAATTAGTTTCCTAACCATTTAATACAAAATTGTTTTCCGTGCGGTTATTAAACTCAATATCATAATATCTTCACAATGCAACCAGAGTAAGGTCCGGAATGTCTCATTACTCAGATTTCAGTACATACAGTATTGCAAAAGATTAAAGATACCGCGTGGCCGGCATAGTTGCCAACTTACGTTGTTATCTCTTATTCGACGAGCAATATTCAGAGCAAAACAACGTTTGTTTATAAAATCAAACAGTGAAATAAATCTTTAAATTGTTCCGAAATGTTACTATATCCTGCCTGCACCGCTAATATAGTATATCAATATAGATTAGTAGGTGAGTGAATAATCGACATCGCATAATAGTGAAAAAATTGATAATGTGTTAGTAGTGCCGATTTTATTATGTCACGGACAAAAAATTTATTCGAAAGAAATTCATGTTTTGTTTTTTGGGTGGGCATTTTCTTAAAAATACCCCCGTTGTAAACATTTACATTGTATGTAAAATACAGTAGTAATATTTGCTTCGGAAACAAATGTTACTACTGTAAAACAAATTTGGAATAAAACCCGGTCGCAAAATGGAATGTTCTGGAATTATCGAAGTGACAAGAGACGTATTATACGTTTTTTGTGGAAACGCCCGGGTAGTGTACCTTCAGTTATTGTATATTAGTGATCAGATTTAATATCAATTCACCAATTCGTTTGTACGCAGTGTGCAGTGGTCGATTCTTTTTTTTTACAGTTACGAGTGGCGAAACGAATGTGCCTCACGATAAGCACATGTCTGCCCATAACAGCACAGTGTCACGCAGCTATTGGAACATAAAGAGTACATATCATTGCCTAGCACAGCACTGCTCGTCATCTAGAGATCTAAAATGTTTTATCTTTAAACCCTGTAATTTCTCTGGATTAATTTCGATTAATGTATTTTTATACTAAAACTCTTACGTAAATTTTTATAATAGTGTGAGTGCTTCAGTTCTTAGTTCCTTGACGAGCGGCGTCTATACGTATAAAGTATATAATAGTCTAGATTATTGCATTCAGATAAACGGGAAGACAGCGGCTGAGTTAGGAAACTAGAGAGAAACCTTTAAAAATTACAAAACGCATGTTAGTAGTCTATTCTGTGGAGGTTGGCCACCGTCCCCAAATTCAGTTACAAAGGTTGTAAAGTAACAAAGAAGCTTGCTTATATATTGGTCATGTGATTATGTTTCAGTAGTTTACGCTCATTTTAGGGGTCTGTGTTGCAGGACCGGTGGAATGTTACCACCCCGTCGGGAACTGCGGGCTCGAACTACTTGCCCAGCAGCAGTGGCGGGTCGCAGCAGACAGCCCAGCCCTCGCTCAGGGTCCAGCCGACGCCGCCGCAGCCCTCCGCGCCGCCGGCGCCGCAACAAGACATGTCCAAAACGAACATGGTCAGTAATCACAGCTCATGCTCGCTTTATGACCGTGGTTCACCATGCCCAGTAATGTGTTATCCAGCATAACGTTACCCAGATCTGGCTTCCATTCCATGTACACTATCGTAGCTCATTCGTCTTCGTCGATACGACAACCAACAGTGGCCTATTTATTTTCATATTGATTGTGGGTTCGATCCCCACCCAGTGCAAATATTTGTGTGATGAATTCAAATGTTTGTACTGTGTCTGGGTGTTTCTATGTATAATAAGTATGTATTTACAACTATATATGTATTATATCAGCTATCTGGCTGCCATCTTACAAGCTTTGCTTAGTTTGGGGTCAGATGGTGTTGTGTGTGAATGGTCCACCCATATTTATTTATTTTATTTATAATTTTTAAAACTATATTTCCGACTTGTTTATATTTGCTAGAAATATATCCAGTTATTTTCTTAGAAATTAAAGAAAGCAAAGTCGCTAACGATGCTATTGATCGTTAAACGACTAATTGGATATTTGCTCTAGATGTTGTGTCGACCTGGTAAAGGTCAAAGAAAATAAATTAGATAAAAAATCTTGCTAACTAAGTATTTGTGGTTAATTTATTTTTTTATTTGTCATTAATATCTACCATTATAAGATACATTAGATAATTACTTCTCAATAAGGCTAATAATATGTCTTGGTTTTCCACTGGTGGGGTTGAGTTACTCACACAACATGAACACCACTTTAAAAAAAAATACGGTTATATCATTTTAATGTTTTATGCATTGAATATTGGTCGGTATTTTTTCACGCAGACGTATTGTGACGTCAACCTAAGAAAAACTTATTTCATGGAAGCCGATAATAAAACATTTATAAGTTTTGTCTTTACATTTCCCATAGGTTCGATTTTCACCGAGGGGTAAACATTTGGGTGAAGAACACAAATATCTGTTCTCCGTCCTGGGTATTTATAAGTTGAATAAGTATTTGCTTAGTACCCTTGAAAAGCCACTTAGTTTTTTACGGCTAATTTAGATTTGGGCTTGATAAAATATCGAAATTTCAGCGTTCAGATGTTTAAGTAACGGCCTTGAGCTCGAGACAGTAATCGGAACAGATAAATTTCCAAAAGTAGGAGTTAGTTAAAAAAACTCATATTTTGCCGAGAACAGACATGTCTTTGCCTTTTTAAATTCGGCGTGATTGGCATCGCCCCATTTGAGTGAATGACCCAAAAGCCAAGTGCAGACGTGCGATCATATTATCTGTCAGTACCTGGATTTGTTGTCCACTGGCTCCTGTGCTAGATATGTAACTCTCTACAACAATCCTATCATTTGCGTACACCTGGGAATTCAACAGATAAGACACCTTTGCCAGTTATTCTACCGCCAAGCAGTAATGTGCAAACATTACTGTGTTCTGGTTTTAATGACAAAGTTTCCAGATAAATTACAGGGCTGAGAGATATAACATCTTAGATCTCTGGGTGAAGAGCGCAGTGCACTGCTAGGTAATGATTTGGACTCTTCATGTTCCAATAGCTGCGTGTCACTGTCCTGTTATGAGTCAGGGATGTTGCTTACTATCAGGCACATGATCAGCTCGCCTCGTCAGTCTTTACTTAAAAAAAAACTGACGGTGAAGATACCGCTGCGGAATATCGGTCTTGATACGTTGTCAGCAGAAGTTCCTAACAACAGTAAATTTATACACCACACAATAAGACCAACCTGGGAATTTTCGCTAGATGGCGGAGTGGCCTTTCGTGAGTGGCTACTTGGGTCCCCCCTCCTACTATCTCCAGTGGGTCGCGGTAACCTTGTGTCGTATTTCGCTATCTTCCACGACTTGCTTGCCGGCGCGTAGTATCGATGTGTCAATATCTGCAGGTCTACTACAAAGTCCGACAAACGATATATCGGCCGAAGTTATGGACGTTTTATACCACGAAACACAATCGGTTGGTTGATCTGATCGGGCGTTTCGTTCATCCCGACCGATACAGATTTGACAGTTTTTGTGTCATCAACCGACCGATTGTGTTTCGTGGTATAAAACGTCCATAACTTCGGCCGATATTTCGTTCATCGGACTTCGCAGTAGACCTGCTGCTCTTGCAGTGATGCAACAATTAATTATTATGGTTAGTTTTTAGGCCGCTAAGCGGCATGGGTTAGTCCGGTAGGTGGTCACCAGCCTCCACTGTAGTCTACCACCGGTACCCTGTCACCTGTTTAGCATCAACCAGAGAAAAAGTGTGAGATTTCAGGATAAGGGTGCTTCCTTACACACCGAGGTGACTCCTTCCCCTTTCTCTCTCTTCCTAGCTTGATATCCGATATGGTTGTAGGGTCAGGAAAGGAAACTACTTTGATTTATCGAGTAGTACATATTTCTAACCATAAGTAGGCCACTTATTTTCCCAGTGTAATGTGCAATAAAATACCACAATCTAATGTTAGCTTGATTTTTCCAGAGATGTCGTCTTACTCAGGTAAAATCGTGTTTCCGGTTGGCGTAGATTGTATAAAAACTTCTTAACGAGACAATACGGATAGTTCCGTCTTTCAATAATATCGCATCTTCATTGAGGGTAATTGTCTGTTATGATATAATATTCAGTTAAATAAATTTAGTAATACAATCTACATTGTCTCTTCAATCTTCTACGTATCTACAATAACTTCACTAGTATTAATAATTAAAATATTATTATTGACCTTAAAGGGTAAATTAAGCCAGTATAGGTCAGGTTCCCCGCGAATGAAGTGAGTTCGAGTAAAATGTTGTAATATAAATGTTGTTCGTTTTTTTTTCAGTCTGGGCACAATTTCGTGTCACAGAACCAGACACAACAGCGGCCGCAGTACCAAAACTTCCAGTACAGAGCGACGCAGCACACGACGAGACCGAACTCGCATCCGAGGTTGGTTCAGAGCTCTTGACGAATATCTGGAATAATAGGCATGATACAGTGCTTAGTATTAGAAGTTTCGTGTGACGTCTCTTCATTGTACGATTTTTACGAAGACGTGACGTCGCGGTCTGCACTCCAAAAGTTTGATCTATATCTTTGTCGATATTCATTAATAATTTGGTAAACAAAAAATACATCCCCCATATTTTTACCTGACTGAAAGGTATGTGTTTCGCGCGTATCTTGTATGTTTGTAAATTTCTTTGTTCCCACGTAGTATCTTTCCTTCCTACGTATCTTCCTAACGGGTGGATGGATTTTGACAATTAAGGTGTCTTTAGGTTCGTTTCAATCATTCAAGTGTTCTTAGGTAGTATATTGTACGATATAATGTCTTTTGCAGTCGAGTTTATTAAATTAAAGTTATTCCATGATGTACCTGGCAGACTAATCAGAATGGTATATTTTTTACTCAGTGGTCTCAAAATATGTTATCCCAATGTTATTAATGCAGATAAGTAGATCCCAATTAATATTATTGAAACAAACATAAAATGCACTCGGTTAGCTTTGTTGTACAAGCTCTGATATTTTTTTAGATGGATTCTCAAGTGAAACTGTTCCATTTGGACAGGACCATCAGGCGAACCGTCTGCTTTTTTTGGCACTTTTACCTATGTAATTATACTTAAACGTGGTTCTCGCCGAGAAAATTACAAAATTGTTCCGATTTTTTGATAATTAACACTTATGCATAGACGAGCTATAATAGTTCTAAGGGTTTCCTGGAATACTACAGAAAATAAACGAGTTTTAGTTCTTAGTTAGCTACTACACAGCTCTGCAAAAAATGCATTGGATATCAGATAATTTATTTATTTTGTACTTTGTATTTTTTTTATTGATTTTAAAGTATCGCGATTTGAACACATAATGTTTATATATTACAGTAGTAATTATTCGTGATTAAGCCCTGTACTATATAAACATTTTGTGATTTATGTTTTGTGCCTTACTTTTATCTAAAATCCCATGTTTTACTGAGTGGAATGCCAGTAAAACACAGGGATACAGAAAACAACCAGAATGAATTTTCCAAAATAACAGTAAATGAAAATTAATTCTTGAATTGTGAACAAAAATATACCCGAAATAAATGTAATGTTTTGAATCGCAAGGGCGACAAAGCCTAACACATGTTGACGGCAAATTTTAGCACTCTATATCGTTCTCTTGTGGATATGTGTGTATAACTACTGTATACTTCATTTGAAATAATTGTGCACGTAAAAACATACATCGACAAAAACTTATGTCGTTCAATACCTGAAACTCGATTCACGACAAACGCTCATTTCAATAATAAGTAATTCCAGGTAACTTTTCAATCAATTGTAAAAGTCTTTCTTCAGCTTCGTAGAATTAATAATACTGAAAATTAACGCCATTCAACTTCTTGCTTACCTAGAACAATTGTTGGCCAGTCCATAGAAATATCCTCTCCCTTATTATTATTCCCAATATCAATCTGTATTGAATTTCAAATTTTGTTGAGAATGAAAAATGTTGGTAGGTACTTAATTCCATGAGGATTTCCTGTTTGACTATGGATAACATAGTATAAGTTTTGGGTCGTTGCATGAAAAATAGTTTCTTTGTTTCCTTAAGGAATAAATCGAGTCATGTATGCAGTGAGGGTAGATCATGAATTTCATAAAAAGGACATTGCCGTGTATATTTAAATGCGCTTGTAACTGATACGTATCCTGACTTCCATTGATAAAATGTTTTTTAAACAATGTGAATGAATTTTTTTTGAACTACCTATGGATCTACGCCAAGCATCTGGGCCTATTTTTTGCAACGTACGGGCACTGGTTTTTTTTTTTATATATTTTCAAGGTTGTCTCCTGAATGTAAATCCAAGTTGGCGCGGCGGGAGGGGGTTCATTTCAGCCGCCATCTTGGAAAATATATAGTATGTAGTAAAATCCAGAAGAGATTAATATTGCTTTATGCTGGATCACATCGCGACCACTAGTAATGTGAAATATAGCATTCATAACTAGTTTTTTATTTTGGGAAATTACATTAATGTGACCTATGAAGTTAGTTCTTGTTTTTTGTCGATTGACGCGTTAATAGGATAGTGATGTTTCATTATTTTTTTTTTAGACGTAGTTGCTGTTAACTATGTGATATAACAGTATTTTTACAGTAGATAGGAAAATAATTGTTACCTACTCAAATTATCGAATTCCGAATCGCATACAATCCCTATTCCGACTAATATTATAAATGAGTAAGTAACTTTTGTCTCTCTTTTACGCTTTCGCGCCTAAACTACAGAATTGATTTAAACGAAATGTAGTACAGAAATAATAATGTATAGGCTGAGAGGACGTGGCTACTTTTTTTTACTGGATTTTAAAAGTGGTTTGAAAGAGGATACGAAAGTTTGTATATTTTGGAAGTTTCATAATATTTTAAGCTACAAGATTGAAATTATCTTTTAGGCTTTTAATTTGATATAAATAAATATGACATAGACAGTTTGTACCCATAAAGTTGGCCAACATAAAATATCGTGAAAAAATGGTGAGCCGCAGGTTTCACCGCAGGCCCATTACATCATAATATATCTCTATTAGCCAGTACAATGCGATGTAACTATTATTTAATCACTATTATTATTACGCCTAAATCCTTCTAAAAAGTTTTTCAAAGCGGCTAGCTGCATGGCTTTGAGAATGCGTGCAATATAAATAGCGGAGTCCCGTTAAAATGGTAATAATATAGTTTTGCAATTTTTTAACAATAGGCTTGCAGGTAAAGCGTCCAGAAAGCGTCGGTCACAATAGATTTGTTAATCGCACCCTACCGATCCTATCTGTTACCTTAGAGCGGCTATTGCTAAAAGTCACGATTACGTCCGTGCACAAAATACCAAAGTCAACCTTTTTAAAACTTTGTTTTAAACTGACACTGTTGTTCACTACACTACTAAGCCTCAGTACACTCAACGCGTATACATCTGTGCGACAAACAACAACTACGACTTTAGTAGTGGTCAGAGTCGGCCTTGGGAAGTACCACACCTTTGTCAGTTATTCTATCGCCAAGCAGTAATGTGGAAACATTACTGTGTTCCGGTTTGCAAGGCAATGTTTCTAGAGAAATTACAGGGTTTAAAGATATGATATATTGGTTGCGGTCTATTTGGACTGAATGTTATATTGTACTAAAACCGTAATGAACAAATCTTAAAATGACCTTTTCCCATAATGACTGATTTTCGAAATGTACTTATTCTAGTATGCCGGAAATACCTATATAATATAACTGTCAATTGAAGTACAGTTAGCGACATTTTATTTTAAAAGCTTGATGTAAAATAATATTATAATTTTATAACAAAAAGACAATTTCTATTCTTAAGTTTAATATAAGTATGATGAACCGGATGATAGTTGATGAAAATTTAGTGATAACGATTAAATCTGATACAAATACGAGTATATATAGCGTAATGAATTAATCAAATAAGAAAACTTTTTCTTAAAAGCGACAAAAATAAACTTAAGAACGTTATAAACTAGACAAGACATTCAAATATTTAATGGTCTTATCGCTTAGGACGATCTCTTCTAGTCCACCGTGCAAATTAACTAAACAATAAATGAAATGGAACCTAAACAAAAAAATGTTTATATAACTACCGTCCTGCTTCGGCTTCGCTCGAATATTGTCATATATGTAAAGACTATTCAAGTTGGATCAAACAGCACACGGTGTGCGATTTTGATTAAAATCTGTTAAAAATAGGAGTCTATAATATAGTCTATCGTGTGTGGTCGCGTATATGCCGGCTCTTAACTCCAAACACAATATTTGAATTGATTTATGGTTTATTTCTTGACCAGTATTTTACATTGAGGATAAAATATACATCTGGATGCTAGGTGTAGTTTAGGCCGATTGGATTGCCGTGCGCAGCGAGTGCAGGGGCCGCCGGCGTTGGTCCCCTACGGGTATGTGCCCGCCCCCGCTGTCGCCTGCGTGTGCTTGACTACATGCGTAGACAAGTATATACATATAAACAACGCAATGTAACACCCAATTTGTGGATGTAAAAAAAATTAAAACTACCGTCAGATCAACTTTTTAGCCATAGATATTTTTTTTATAGTGTAGAGAAGCCTTTCCCAAAGTGGGCGATAACGCCTCCTTGTTGGCACTGCAGGCCTAAAGGGTGGTAAGAGACGCAGGAAAAAATGAGGGGTTGTGTAGAGGCTTGGAGTCCGTTGTGTACTACCTACAGGGTTCAGGTCTCAAGTTAACTCTTACGGCCATATTAAGTTTCGTTTAAAAAAAATTGGAATCCACACTAATATAGCTCACAATAATTAATTGAATTTGAAATTACAGTGCTTTTTAAGCATGTGAAAAAATGGGGACGCAATGGGAAATTATTTATTCTCAAAGTGGGCAGCAGACAAAATAAGTTTGGGGACCCCTGGTGGAAGAGTGACGAGACGGCAGGACATGTGCCTGATGATAAGCAACACGCCTGCCACATAACAGCACAGCGTCACGCAGCTATTGGAACATTAAGTTCAAATCATTACTCGTACCTAGAACTCCAGTGCGGTCGTCATCCAAAGATCTAAGATCAGAAATAATATGGCGAAGAAGAGAAGATATTGTGATACTAACTGTTAGAAAATATGTTGAGAACACAGAGCAGGACATTTTTGGTGATGGTACCACACATTGTATTGACCAGAAATCCTCTAGCATGAAGTACTGATGTTGCACCTGATTGTACATGTCCCGTCAGACATAATGATTATCGGACATTGTACATCAAAGACATTTCGAAAATCAGTCATTATGGGAAAAGGTTTTTTAAGATTTGCTCATTACGGTTTTAGTACAATATAACATTCAGTCCAAATAGACCGCAACCGATATATTATATATTCATGTTCCAATAGCTGCATGTCACTGTGTTGTTATGTAGTGTTGTATCAAATTTGATAATGCTTTACTCAGATGTACCCTGGACGTATCATAAAATAGGACTAATCCGTTGAAATCTCAATAATTGGCAACCCTTTGTGACGCACGTAGTAGGTATGTTTTCAGTTCCACATTATACCCGCCTTCCACTGCGAGCGGAGCGGAATCCGTACGGACTTCGCTCAATTATAAATTCAAAATTTGATGAAAGTGCTTCCACTTTGAATGAGCGGACTGAGGGGAGTAAAAGAGTTCAAAGAGTTATAGTCCAAGATCCCAGAGTCGCCAGACGTCACGTATCTTCTGACGAAATGTGGCCGATCGTGTAGAGTTAGTACGTATTAAGGACACATGCTTACCCGCTAACTTGCTTAGACGCCCAATTTTGAGATATGCGATAATGAAGGTACATAAAAATATTACTTACATCACGTATTTTCTAAATAACTGATTTTTACGTATGTTTTAGGCAATATTCTTAAAAATAAGGCCCCAATACTCCCAGACACTTCCGTCGGCTGTTTTGCTTAGAAGACGCTTTAAAACTCCCAAAATAATAACTTTACTTAAATTCTCATACTCCATTTGTATATAATGTTCACCAGACAACTATTTTAAAGCCTTATAGCCAAAAAGACAGACCGATCTAAGGGGTCAATTATCCCCTAAACTCAATTCAACCTCCGAGTTGGGGTATATTGTGAGAAAGTGACACGTTTTCAGCTTGTCTCATACCTACACAAAATTTGCTACCAGCTCTCCTCTTACGTACACTTCTATTAGAATTTGGAATCGAGCGGAGTCATATTCGGAGCGGAGCGGATCGGCTTTAAAGTCATATTCTGACAAATAAGCGATATTTGATGGTCGTTAAATACCATTCGCCCAAAAACTATCTATCAATTAGCCAGGCAAACTATATTTTGTGAATCGCTAAGTTAGCGATCGGCAGACTGAGGTCCATTGTATCCTATTTTACTGTCACAAGAAAAGGGCTTTCGGTCCTTTTTTTTATGAGGGGGGAAATGCGCACCGTCCACCGTGTAGGGACACGGCAGGTGTGTCGGGCTCGACACCACTAAAAATGGTGCCCCTAACGACTAAAACCACCACAAGTTTCTCCAGCATGGCAGTGGGTCAAGTCGCGGGGTCACTCTGCGCTCTCCCTTCGACGACTCTGACCAAACGCCGGCACCCTTGCGGGCTCGTCTCGCGGGGCGATGGACCCCCGCATTTGGCTCCAGTGACGCACCAGAAACCAGCGGCGCGTCATCGCCTCGGGAGGGCCCATTCCTAGTTGGGGGGGCCGGGCGGCCCTAAACGCCCGACGCCCCAGGCCCTCCGAGTGGCTCGCCCCCGTGTCCGCTTCTTTCTCGCGGAGGAACAAGAGGATCCATCTCCATCTCTCGCTCCTCGGCGTCCCTCCGTGACATGGCTGTCTTGCAGAAGGAGACCACCGCCTCCCAAGACCTCTCATTGACAAGCATCTTTAGGAAGATGGTCGGCAGTGAGAGGTCCGCCCCATGACCTCGGTCAGGGATCGCGGCGGTTCCTCCTCTTCCGGGCATGCCTCCAGTGGTGTCTTCCGCCCAACCGCACCGGTGGCACACCGGGGTTTCCTCCCTTACGGCGATTCTACTCAGATACCTCCCGAAACACCCGTGTCCCAAAAGCACCTGCGTAGTCCGGAAGGAACCTGTAATGAATGTCGTTACCAATAAAGGATTCCGTGTCCTCTCTAGACCCACCCAGGGAGAATGGGCCGGATTGCCTCGAGGAGCCGTTGGGCGCCGGTTCCTCTCTGAGTGGGTCCCGATAGGATCCGCTCCTTCCACCTCACCAGGCCCCTAGCCCTGGCATCTCTCCCTGTGGTGCCCAGCTCAGTTCCCGGCTTCTCGCACGCACCTGCCACTGGTTCTGTCCTCGGTCTACGAACCTCCAGGAACCATGGCAGCGATCCGGCGAGAGCGCAGGCCACCTCGTGTGAGAGTGTGCGGTATCCCCGACACACTCTCACGGCCATGACCCTTTGGAACGCGTGGAGAAGAGCCTCCTCTGCACGGTTCAACTGATCTGCCCATACGGGGACGCCGTACAGGGCCATGGAGCGCAACACCGCCATGTAAAGATGTCGGCAGCGCCCCCAGACCCTCCCATATTGGGCAGGAGACGGCCCAGCGCTGGCGCAGCCTGCGTCAGCTTGGGAGTGAGTTGACGCAGATGCTCCCCTCTTCATTTGCTGTCAAGCACGACACCAAGATACTTCAGTCGGCTTGACAGGGATAGTGACTCCACCCACTATTATGTTGGCGCCTGCAGGTGGCGCCTGCAGGTGGCGCTCGTCGAGGACCATGAAAACAGATGACCTCCGATTTGTGGAGCGCTACCTCCAGGCCCAAGTTCCTGATACTGGTCACCACGGTTGCCACGCCCGCAGTGGCCAGGATCGCCGCATCGTGGAAAGTCCCCCCTCTCGCTGTTACCAACGTGTCGTCAGCGTAACAAATTAAGCTGAACGCTGACGCCACAAAGGTTTAACGCCCAGTCGTACCCGAATTTCCACAGGGTGGCCCAAGAGCAGTCCTTTGTGGAACACCCGCGCGACATAGGGCTGACCGTCACACCGTCCTTTGTTGGGTAGACTACCTCTCTATCAGAGAGGTAGTTCCCAACGAGGCGCCGCAGGTACAGGGGCACACGATGGTACCTCAGCGCCTTCATGATGGTTGTCTAGGGCAGGGTGTTGAAAGCATTCGCGATATCGAGTGACAACAACACCCTGCCATTAGAGACCTCATTGCCGGAGAGCTTCGGAAGCGACGGAGAGCCGTGATTAACGGCGTTAATCGTCGAGCATCCTTTCCGAAACCCGAACTGTGACTCCGACCAGTAATATTAATAAATAAGGCGGCAATAATGCAATTTAAGAGCTTGCCCGCTTCGACAAGCAGCACGATCGGACAATACCCCGATGGTTCGTTCGCGGGCCGCCCCTCTTTCCGGAGGAGCACAAGCCTCCCCCTCTTCCATCGCCTCGGGAATCTCCCTTCTCGCGTGCAGCGACTCAGGAGATCCCGGAGGTGAGGGCCCGGGGGCATCATAAGCGAGTGTTGTATATTTGAGGTATATACATAAATTGACTGGCCTCGTGGCTTAGTTGGTAGTAACTCTGCCTGCTAAGTAGAGGGTCGTGGGTTCGATTCCCACCTACTTTTGATTGTCTGGGTGTTTCTGTGTATAACAAGTATGTATTTAGAACTATGTGTATAAGTATTATATCAGCTATCTGGCCACCATATACAAGGTTTGCTTAGTTTGTGGTCTGATGGTGTTGTGTGTGAACTGCCCACCAATATTTATTATTGATTTATTTATATAGAACTAAAATAATTACGTATAACTAGCAGAGCCCCGCGGTTTTACCCGCGTACTTCTCGTTCCCATGATTGCCTCGTGATGTGAAGTAACCTGTCGAGTAAGTAAGTGTGTCATTCTAGACCATGAATAAAACATTAGTGAACATAAAAATTACTATTTCCAACTGTAATCTGTGTTCCTAATTTCAACCCGGTCCGATCAGCCGTTGCGACGTGATTGAGCAACAACATATTTGATACTAGTCGGATGTTAAAAAAAGTATACTGTATAACTCTCATTGTCTGGAATAAAATACACGCTCTATTAGGCTGCTAAATAATACGCAGTTGATAGTTAAGTGGTTTTCCACCAAGCCAGTGTAACAGGCGTCGCAGTATATTAATGTTTGACGTCTATGTTCACAGACAACAGCAGCCGTACATTCCCGGCACGGCGACGACCACGGGGCCCGTGATGTATCCCACACTGGTGTTCCAACCTACGCCTATGAGTATGCAGACATACCAACAACCTCGATCAGGCTCGCCTGGGTCAGTATCTACAATATACCTCTACAGTCCAAACTATATAGGTTTGGACTAAATTCGTTTGATAGTCCGAGCAGTTCGGGTATGAGATGACAAAGCTAGTAGCAAAAAAAGCTGTTCACTTAAAATCTGCTTGAAAATTGTCGAACAGTGGGTAGTCTTGTCAGTTTTATGCAGATAACATTTCTGAGAGTGTGCGGGTTTAGGTGATATTTCTTATAATTATTACGAAATCGGCGCAAAAGCATGAGGAGCCATTAACTAAAAAGTTTCGTCAAACAATCTTAAGGGCGTTTAGCATTTTTCGCCAACCTCAAACGCCATCTCGCCTTATGTTCAGCAACGATGCGATAGACGATGGAGTGTGCTTACCTAGAAGAAACCAAACAATATATACCTAAAATCTTGTAGAAAAACCTACTCACACATTACACTACACTTTTCACAGCTTAGACGTTCTTATCATCACAGTGGAGTTCAACCTCCAAGTTCGAAAAATTTAAACTAACCAGCAATCGATGTCGTTTTGTCAAGATACGTGCAGTCCGATAAGAAAATGGCAAGGTGATATTAGATCATGCCAATCAGTTGAACACGCTCCGAAATGCATTCGGAAAAAAATGCTGTTGGTTGATATTTAAACTTAATACTCAATCATTTATTGCTTCATTATGTTACATTAATAAATAAGTACATTTAGAACAAAATTTAGTCGTAACACAACGTAACCGGGTATTGCAAGTGTCATTTCTGTTTCCATACTTGCTCTTTTTTTCAACAATTTCTATAATATTAAAAATTGCAAGTTAAATTAAAAAAAATAGTTAAAACCGTGCCCGTCATGTTAATGGTTTTTTTTTTTAATTTTGAACTTTTCACTTTGAACATTTAAACATCTACACTTGAAAAGACACTCACTTCTTTCCACAGGGCAACTTTGGTTATGCAAGCCTGATAAAAGTTTAAATTACGCATACCCCAGAACGATTTCGTTTTTTTTTTGATCTTGTAATCGTAACATTAGACAACGAAAGTGCCATATAGATGTGACTGCATGCATCGTTCACTCCAGCGCGTAGAGAAAATGTAATATGACATTATGATGAATTGGCAGTTAATGTAAAATGAAGCAATATCCCAACATTCAACATCCCAATTTCACTTTATAATGATCTTAACTTTAACTGTAAGTGTAAAAAAATACTTATAAAATTCCTTGAATTGCATGCCCTGGCAACACTATTGTTGAGAGAATAGGATAATGTCCTATAGCGTTGTAGACTACATTGTTATCTTACTAATATTATAATCGTGATAGTTTGTGAGATTTTACATACACTTATATTTGTTGCTCTTTCACGCAAAATCTACTAAAATGATTTTGATGAAATTTGATAAATGTAGATAGATAATGGTCTACAATAACACAGGCTATTTTTTATCCCGAGAAAACAGGATCGGGTACTTCGCGAAAACCGCAGGGCGGTGCTAGTTCTACAATATATTTTGCGACAGTATACTTATAACACTGTCAGGCACGTATTCACACTAAATACTCCTACATAAGGCAAAGGGCTGACTGACTGTGATATGATTTCTCCTAAATCATACGGCGGTGGGTCGATACTCGATATAGGCTGAAAATAAGTTTAACAGACAGGGTAACTCGTTATCACAATGGACCAGACATCATGCCAGGTTAAAGTTGCATTCTCAACACTGATAATCGACACAGTAAACAGATTTGAAATTAGAACCAGAATAATCTAGATTGGAAACGCGGTGAATTCGATGCCACGTGGTGTCCGTACGACCGTTCGCTCTCGCTTCCAGCAGAATGCTCCTTTTTCAACTTTCCAACAACTATAAGCTAGCTGCTTGGCGTTTCCAATAGATGGCGCCATTATGTTGACACTGCGATAATTATAACTATTACTTACTAAAAGCTGTGTTGGCCAGTGGCTAGTGGCAAAGATATAACATCTTAGATCTCTGAGTAACGAGTGCAGTGTAGTGCTAGGTAATGATTTGGACTCTTCATATTCTAATAGCTGCGTGTCACTGAGCTGTTATGTGACAGGCATGTTGCTTACCATCAGGCAAATGTCCTGCTAGTTTCGTCACTATTTAATAATAGAAAGAAAGCGCTGTATCATAGACGCATTGATATTAGGCAGCATATCGGTGAAGCGTGGTATTGTTGCAGAAAACGTATGGTCTAAATCTCTGACTAAATAGTGATATCAATACATTTCTTAATTAATTTATTTTAATTGTATTCGTGTAAAGGTATCGTTTACTAGATAATATTATATTTTATAACAGAAAATACTCGCTGAATCCCAAGGAATGTATGACTCGCTATGCTAGTGACTAAAAACAAAGATAAGCCAAACCTTGCTCCCTGATATTGTCAAATGTTGTGAGTGTGACCGAGTTTCACAGACGATTAAAGTATCATTGAGTATCACTTTTACGTAAGTTGTGTAATTTTTTTTTTATTAAATTCTTATCAGTATCTATATGAAAAGAAAAAGAACGAACTGAAATCGTTTTCTTTACAGATATTATCAATATATGGGGCATCACTACATAGGATATAACAACCCACCGAGTCACACACCACCATGTAAGTTGAACCACACAAATTTATACGTAATTAGTTTTCATCGACCTAGAGAGAGTAGAGTAGTCAATTGACATGTTACAAAATTTAGGGCTTACCTTGCGTCCTCAGACATCTGACGCGACGATACTTTTAAGATGTGTAGAGGAGGTCACTAAAAGCTTAACCCCAAGTTTGAGGGGTCGCAACCCCTGTCCAGCGACCGCCTTTGTTTGTAAAACAAACCGTCAGACGTTTGTAAAACAAACGTCTTTTTCGATATATCTTTCAAACTACCAACCCTACAAACAATTTACTAAGATAGAATCTGTAGAAAATCAAGGTTCAAATTGAATGTTCTCTCCTCCGAACGTCATTACTACGCAAGGATGGTGCAGGAAGCCTTAGAAATAAAAAAAAACATCGTAATTTTAATCGGAACCGAAGACCATCCGGTTATCAGCGTCGTGGAATCCTGTCATAAATAAATGTATGCATCGCGGAGTGAGTTTGGAGAAGCCTGCTGATACGGTTAGTGTTGTGTGTCGTGTTAGCAAAATCCTGCGATTTTTTAAGACCAAATGAGTGTAGATCGAGATCACCTAGGGATAATTATGTTCGATAACATCGACACATCGATGTTTAAGGAATAAGACATCGAAACGTCAGTTATTTATTAGAGCGCCATCTAGTGTGCATCAAATGTACGAGTACTCGAGTTAGGTTCAACTGTCTGTATCAGCAAAGTCTTATGATACAAGTTCAATTATTTTTCACTAGATGACACTGATGTCAATAAAACCAGAGGAAGTCTTACGAAACGAATTATATATTTCTTTGTATTTAAATGACTTATTCCCTAAAAATATTTAAAAACTATTTGTTTGGTCAACGTGACACAAAATTTGCTAACGGAATCACAATTTTATTTAAAAACCCGGTAGCTGATTTAAAACTAGACCCATTACTTTTATGGAACGTGCTAGAATCCAAGAACAAGAAAGTAGTTTTTTATGGATTTGTGTTGCACAGCATAATTTTTGTACCAGCAACGGAACGGACTAAAGGGAAAACATCTGTATAAGTTATTGTTATGTATAAAACAGGGTTGTTATAAGTTTGACGTCAATGTCTGTCTGTGGCACCGTAGAGCTCAAACTGATGGGCCGATTTCGATGCATTAAAAAAAAAAAATTGAAGTGAAAGGGCTTCAAATGAAAGGGCTTTACTAGTAGAACACTATAACAAATTTCAAATCCAAGATGGCTGCCACCACAATATGCCGAATTACATTGTTTTTTTCCACTGCTACCTCAATATGGGTATCATACGAAAGTGCTTGACTAGTAAAAGACTATGGATTACGACAAATTTCGAATCCAAGATGGCTGCCACCACAAAGTGGTGAAATGCATTTCTTTTTTCTCAACTCCCTTAATTTGGGTATCAAATGAAAGGACTTGACTAGTAGAATGTTATACAGATTACAAATCCGAGGTAGTCGGGGCTAAATCAAAATTGGTAATTTTGTTCTTGTGTTTCTTTATCTTATGTAATTCAATAACTCAATAAACAAATTTTCTAATTATAAATGACAGATTATTTGGTACCTAAAACATCTAATATCCGATCACCCCTAAGATCACCTCATTTCGCAATGAGATGACCCGCAATTTCTACAGTCTATTCGTGACCATGGCGGTTTAACGCTGCCGAAACGTCGAGGTAATCAAATAATAATTTTAGTTCGTGATTAAGTCCTGTAAAAATAAATAAATAAATACAGGCGGCAGAGGCCATATGTGACCTCATATGGCCTCTGCCGCCTGTAGTTACTTATTTCATAGCTTTAGGACATTTGTCATAAATATGCTTGTACAATGGAATTCAGTAGAGAACCAATTTATGTCGATTGATTGTTGCTCGACGTCCTTTTCATGAAATAGATTTTATAAAATATAAACATAATTAGGAACTCATAATAAAGGATGATCATAAAATTTTTCCCACTGCTGGTACTCGGGGCCTTAAAAGGAAAGAGTCAAGGCTATAATTTGGTCCCTGGTCCAATACGGGTTGGTAAATGACTCATGATAGCGGTCGGCCCTGGCTTCGCCCGGGGTACATACACATATAGCACTAGATTTTCGCCCCGGCTTTGCCCGTGGTACATTATATAGTACTCGTCAGGATCCCGTACATATACAACGGTGAAAGAATGTCTGAAATCGGTTCAGCCATTCCTAAGAATATCGCTTTCAAACAAAACACCTCTTCAGCTACCTGCTACGCCATCTGTTGGAAATTGGTCGTACCAACTCAAATTTAGAAAAAAAAAATGATTAGCAAAGGTTTTATATTCAAGAGGTATGTTATCTGTGATATTCAATGACGCAATCATAGACACATGCTGTCATGTGTCATGTCAAAGCACGAAACGTACGAAGACTCTCAAAAAGGAATATTTTCCCCCGATTTTGTTACATTCTTGATTCATGCTCCGCTTCTATTAATAGTAGCGTTATTTTCTATAGCCTAAAGCCTTCCTCGATAAATAGACTATCCAATAGATAAATAATCTTTCAATCCGGGCCAGTACTTCCCGAGATCCTAGCGTTCAAACAAACAAACTCTTTAGCTTTATAATATTAGTATAGATATAGCACTCTGGAATCACGTGCATATCCCACGGTGAAAGAATTTTTGAAATCGGTCTATCCTGATATTAGCGCTTTCAATGAAATAAAGTCTTCAGCTTTATAATATTGGTATAGATAAATATGTACAAAAAGGATTATAATTGACAGATTATGGATACGCGACGAACAGTCCTCAGCTGCCAACGCCGAACCTGCAGTCGAGCACAACGGCCGGTAGGAACAACTCCACCTCGCTAGTGGGGCCGCAGCCTTCCCCTGCCACTCCCACCGCTGCGACCTCGACGCTTCCTCACACACAGCCCCCGGCACACCTGCATCAGACCATACCTGGTAAATATATTTCAATTTGCGATTGCTGAATGAAGACATTTCCAAAGTCTGCAATTTTTTAAAAGGGATTTGTAGCTTTTGACCTCATATGGTATCTAATACTACTTTGGGCTAGCGCAGGCTATATACAAACAGTCAAAATACATCAATCTTATGTATCTTTGATTCTATGTTTGCAACACACATTTATGTATTATACATTATAAGCTATTTATTGACTTGAAGTTTAGATGAGGGGGAAAGGGTTTGTGTGTCAGTATAAATCAAATAAATAATTTACCAAAAGTCGGTATGGGTAAGGTTATAGCTTATGGTTTTCGGCTTTTACCTTACACTTACAACCCGATTTACAAGTACAGAGATAAGAGGCGTCAAGCTTTCAATGTAAATCGGTTAAATCGGTCAGTCCTCCCTAAATTTGTCTCACGCCTCGATACAGGGAAATATGTTTCGTCTGCTGGTCTTGAATTAAGCCCGCCATCGTAGTGGCGTTGCGTCGGTATCGCTGTAAGGACTCCAGAACAGCTCAAGTTTTGCTGAGTCAAAGGTCTTCTTCATAGTCAAGAAACGCTCGGGCCGGTTGTACTCTTTTCTGTTTTGTGCAATCTGCCGCACCGTGTGAATGTGGTCTATGATTCTGTATCCACTTCGAAACCCGGCCTGTCCATGAGGTTGAAACTCGTCAAGTCTTCGAACGAGACGATTTGTGATAACACTTGAGAACAAAATCGTCAAAATATATTTTTATTTTTACGAAGACACAGCTGCGCAGCGCTGGCGCGCGAAGCGTGTGGGCTTCAGGGTGAGACGCCAAGGTTCTTTACCTCAGGCCCCAACTCCGTTCAGCTCGTGTTCAAACTGTGGGTACCTTTTTATAATTTTTCACAATTATTGTTTTATCGCTAGGTAGGTACTTAATACTGTATTGGTAAGCGCAATTCATTGTTCTACTATCATTGCCAACTGGAAACAGATTTTTGTTTATTGCCGAGCTGCTGACGAGCTACTGTTCCATTCAACAAATAAACATATCACCAAATAGGCGCAAAAACCCACGTGGGTTCGAGGGCTCGACCGCCCGGATCCGAACTTGCCCGACTGTTGGGACATGGTAACTCGGTGACCCATGCTAGAGATTTATATAGATAAAAATCGATATCGATGTTTGTAGCGCAATATTTATTTATGTATTCTAGAGATAGTTACAGTCTATTGGTACAGAAATAGGATTTTCAGGACCTTTCATTTCTTTATTACTATGAACACATTCAATAAATTCTTTGAGTTGCTTGGCAGCAGAGGCTGGAACTTCATTCGTCATAATATATCTACCTTGGTCTTTTGGCAATCAAACTTATGGGGTAAAACGTCAGAAACGGGAATTTTAGACGTTTTTAGAAGCAGTGTGCCTCCAGCATATCAATGTATCCTACAGTTTTAAGGGTCATTCTTGAACTGAAGAATTAAAATACAAATATATAAAAAAAACTTGCTAAAAAGCGTTACAAACAAAACCTAAAAGTTTGCATTCGTATACATATGTATATTTAGCGTTAAAAATGTTTAAAATGCCTAGACTTAAAACATCAATATATAGGAACATCTTGTCCGAAAAGTCTTTTTTAAAGTAATTATGTAGCCATTTTTATTTTCTGCTTATCAATGTCGTGTCTACTACTACACATACACAACCACGAACAAATGACTAAGATTTTTCAATTAAAAATCCTATACAAACCTACATTTTTACTGTGCCTGAGTGTGTTCTATGTATAATAAGTATATATTTAAATAATATATAATATGTAAGTATTATATTAGCTATCTGACTTCCATAGTACAAGCTTTGCTTAGTGGGTTAGATGGCGTTGTGTGTGAATTGTCCACCAATATTTATTTTTGTTTATTTTATTTGCAATTGAAATTATTAGATCGCCTTTGTCGTAGTGATTAAAAACAAATGCATACAATGACTATATTATATACTAGATGTCCGCACCGGCTTCGCCCGTGGTACATATATAGCACTCATCAGGATCCCGTACATATCCAACGGTGAAAGATTTTTTGAAAGCGGTTCAGTCATTCCTGAGCACAGATTTCTAAACAGATGAAACCTTCGTGAACGACTCTGTGAGGCCAGTAATTAGTTACGTGTGCGTGACAGCTCTCACCGACGTTGTCAAATTACTCACGTTGGTGTGCGAGTAACGTTCCCAGTCTTAAGAAAAAAATCCCACTATTGTTGTCTTAGCTTCGGAAATCTTCGCGTATAATAAACACATATTAACGATTATATATTATGCAAGGATTTCTTGTTATTACTATTTCCATCCTATGAAGTTAAGAATTTTGATTTTGCATGCAACTAAAAATTCGAATATTCGTACAGAAAATTCGGAATAAAAAGACAACGCTGGATAATAGTAAAAGTCATGTGTGTGTTTATTTTGAGTATTCTATCAGAACTTCTTCGGAAATTTTGAATATTATGCTTGACAAAAGGTGGCAACTACCTACTCATTTAATATCGGTGAACACAGGAGGTGCAGAGAATTTTTGTTAACTGATTTGATGTTGGGGGCCAGATCATTCAATTTGTTTATTATCCAATCTTTATCTGGATGCGTGTCGCAAACGAAAAGTTCACCTTTTCAAAAATGTTGATACAAACCAAAGAAAACCGTCTAAGAGTTTTTGTAAATCAGTTGAACATTATTCACATCGCCACCCAAAGTTCCGTCGTCCAAACACCTAACGTTTAAATTGGACTAGAGACGTTAAATGATAGAGCGAATAGCCAGGGCAAAGGTCGCATGGCCGAAGATTCACCAAGTTGAAAGCCAACGGAAGATAGCATAGGATTGGTTTTGATAATTTTGTGGGCCGCCATAACATTGCCAAAGAAAATTGTAGAAGTCAAGAATTTTATTATTCAATTCGGACAATAGGGCTCCACGATCAACCAAATTAAAGGCATTTTTGATTTACACTTTTAACAGCCCTCTCTCCAATTTTGGACAAAAAAAGTCAGGACAGAATAAACAGCAGCCTCACGTCTATCCAGAGAACCAAAATCAAGTTTGTTAGGTTAGGTTAGGTTAAGGGATAGCTCGAAAGTGCAACGTTTTATACCTTCAACCCACCTTGGCAGCAAGGCCAGTATATGTGGTGCCAACAGCGATTATTCTGATCTCAACATCTTTTTTGGGTAAGTATGCACGCACAAATTAGCACCGTATAAAACTTCGACAAAGTCACTACTGACTCGACCAGATAACATGAGGTTGATTAAAACGATTAGATCTCTCAAAAGAACTCGCCTACTTTTTTAAGCTCCACTATACCTACTTACAAGTATTAAAAACTTGCTTCATAACTATAGTTTTCATCAACACTATTAGTATTTTTATAAATACTAGTAATGACGTGGATTTGTGATAGGCATTCACATTAAATTAAAAAATTACGATTATAAAAATAGAGTTTAAAATAGAATAATACAATCTACTTAAGTACATAAATAATTTGGTCTACGAGTATCTTCAAAAAAATCATAATCTATATTTTACCTTAACTTTAGGGAAAATAATTTCAATTTAGTACAGGAACACTAACCAATTTTCGTTGAGGTGTTGTGTTACTATTCATCAATCGAAATTAAATCGCCTAAATTATATAAAAAGCAGTAAAAATATTCAAACTTTCCTATGAAATGATATTCCTCTTTCCTTTTCTTATTTTTGGGAACAATGTTTGCAATGTTTGAAGACACAAGACGGCATAATCTTGTACAAAGCTTAAAATCACACGGGACTCCCGTACGAGACGGAAGTTCGATTCGTACTGATTGGAGTTTGTATTTGCTTTGGCGTTTGATATTTGCTTTCTGGACCTAAGGATCTGTGTTCTGCACGTTCCATCTGCCTTTTGTTTTAGAAATCTGTGTTCCTGAGAATATCGCTTTCAAACAAAAACCTCTACAGCTACCTGCTACGCTACCTATCGGAAATTGTTCGTACCAACTCAGATTTAGAAACAAATTTGATTAGCAAAGGTTCAATGACGCAATCTTAGACACATGCTGTCATATCAAAGCACGGTACGAAAACTCTCAAAAAGGAACATTTTTCCCCGTTTTTGTTACATTATTGATTCATACTCCGCTTCTATTGATTGTAGCGTTATGTTCTATAGCCTTCCTCGATAAATGGACTATCTAATAGAAAAATAACCTTTCAATTCGGACCAGTACTTCCAGAGATCCTAGCGTTCAAACAAACAAAATAAAAACTCAGCTTTGTAATATTAGTATAGATATTGAAAAATCAATAAGTAAAGTGAAGCTACTCAGATAGAAACACTACATTGTGTTGTTCTAGTACATATTATGTAGTTTAAGATAAATTTTCCATCTACATTACATAAAAATGATTGATAACATGCCTATAACATTATTATATCTCTAGTATAGTGCGACTGAGCTACAATCTTCGTTAGTGTTCATAATATCGTGAGATCGTGACGAAATCAACGGTTGCAACCATAGTATTGATGTCAAACAATTAAACAAAACAAACATAAACAGACAGAGGACAGTAAAATTTTCAGCATATTAATATATCAAATATGTAGGTAGATTAGACAAATACTGGCATCAAAATTGCCTTCGCAGCAGTAACGTACAGATTTTTTCGATAAACATTTCTTTCTATTCATTATTTTTACCTTTTATCTCGCACTTTACTACACCACCTATCGAAAATTGGTCGTACCAACTCAGATTTTGAACAAATTTGGTTAGCTTATAGACCAGGCGCTGAGTGGAGTCGAGACCGTGAAATAGAGGACCTCGGTGTACAGTTTTGGACTCAGAAAAGCATACAGATTATAATTCTCGACGTTGCCAGGAGGTTTATTGGTCCATTTTTAAGGTTCTGTAGCCAAATGGAAAATACGGGACCCTTATAGTTTGTCATGTCTGTCTGTCTGTCCGTCCATATGTCACAGCCACTTTTCTCCGAAACTATAAGAACTACGAGTATACCTACTATTGAAACTTGGTAAGTAGATGTAGTAGTCCAAGCGCCGCAGCAAATAAAGTAGGTTTGTAATGCATCGTACGGGACCTGGTATTTCATGTTCAATAATAGGTAATTTCATGCTCTACAATTCAGTTACTATTATTTTTAATTTATAAACTATACATTTGGTAAAAACCATGTTTAGTAAAACCATATTGTATAAAGTTTGGAGCGCTATAATTGAAAACCTATGCGTTATGCAATAAAAGTTTCAAATAAAACAAGTGACGAATATCATAATCTACAATAATGATCTCTAATATTTTTATCGCGCGATGCGTGGTTCGCGAGCTATTCAATAAGACCGTGTTTTCCAAGATAATGGTTGAAGCGAACCCCACCCCGCCGCGCCAACTTGGATTTACATTCAGGGAACACCCTTGAACATATTCAAAAAAAAAGTACCAGGTCCCGTATGTTGCAAAAAAAAAACCCCCGGCAAAAAAAAACGTTTTTTTTTTTTAAACTTGGTAAGTAGATGTATTCTGTTAACCGCTTTAAGATTTTCGTACAAAAAATAGAAAAAAACAATAAATTTTGGGGGTGTCCCATACTTAGAACTGAAACTATTTTTTTTTCCCATCTAAACCATACATACGTCTGCTATCTATGGATGTCTTCAAAAATGATATTGAGGTTTCTAACATATATTTTTTTCTAAACTGAGTAGTTTGCGCGAGAGACTTCCAAACTGATAAAATGTCCCCCCCTTAACTTGTCTGTAACTTCTAAAATAAGAAAATACCAAACTAAAAAAAAATTATGATGTACATTACCATGTAAACTTTCAACGGAAATTGGTTTAAATGAAATCTAGAAAGAAAAGAAGATTATAGCCCTTCCTTGCGAGAGAAGGCCCCGACGCCCAGCAGTGGGAACATTTAATGGGTTGTTTATGCTGCTAGTTATTATGCTAATATGTTTTCTCCTAAAGAACAAAAATCTTCTTCAATGACAGGTAATTTAATTCTGTCATTCGACTAAATTTTATAAGAAGCAATGACTATGTCGTATAGATAAATCTAAGAAAATTTTAGTTTTTTGTTGATATTTCAAAATCTACCTCCCTGTTTTCGATATATGAGATCACTTCTGAAGTATTGTCAACCAAACAAAAAAGGAATTATCAAAATCAATTCACAATTAGCGGAGTTATCGCTTAAAATAAAACCAAATAAAAAATACATGCAACCCGATTGAGAACATCCTCCTTTTTTGAAGTCGGTTATAACCGAATGATGTTTGTTTTTCCACACAAAAATATGTTTTTGTTAATTATTTTTTCATTCAAGACTACGCGACGCGATCGCGTGGGCACGTTCTAGGTATTCTGTGGATCGTCTGTGATACACAGAATACTTAGATGTTAGTATGTACCGAATGCGCCGCGCGTGTCGTTATTATTTGATGTTTGTGTAATTTCTGAACCACCGGGCCGATAATGTTCAAATTTTGACGGGACAATACTAAAAATGTGTTCTTTCTAACAAAAAAAGAACTAATGAAATTAAACAACGCAAACATGAGTTACAACCAAATTACACATTCTGACTTTCACCCCCTCCCGCAAGAAAACCGTTCAGAATTTGGGGATTAAAAGTAGCCTATAGCAATCTCCTTAGTATAAACTAAAGTCATGCCAAGTTTCAGCTGTATTGAATCAGTAGTTTCGGCGTGATGCGTGATCCCTATACAGAAAGACAGACAGATATGAAAGAAAAAAAATGCAGTTTCGCCATCAGTATCGAATATGGAGTGCTCAAAATTTTTTTTTCAAAATATCTTCAAAGTACAGAATTCCACCCGTTACAGTTTTATTATAAGTAAAGATTAGATAGAGTGATTCAAGAGGAAAGTTTGTATGTGCATAAAATAGCAGAGAAACATGAATTATTTTAAAGGTTTATAATGTAATGCCATAAATAAACACCATTTTTACGCTAAGACTACAAACGCTGGCTGAACCCTGAATGAGCTAGATCAAAATAATACAGCAATATTGTACCCCTTCAAAACTTCTACAAAAAAGTCTGCGATGGTATATATCTATCTCTTAAGAATACCCAACAATAACCATTTTTATTGGTACTTATGTTTAGTATCAGCATTGTCCCCCGCGCGAAGCCGGGGCGGATCGCTAGTTGTATAAAAAGCAGTAATCGTCATTCACAAAAATAAAAGAATGCACTCTGTGTCTGAGATATCGATCCACATAGAACATGGATATTAGGTACTTGGATGACAAATGTCAAATATTATAAAAAGCGGTTGGATTACTTAATAATTTTAAACTATTCTTTCAATTTCATTTTTGAACGACGGCGACACAACAAATAAACGTATATACCCTTTGTATTAAAGTCTTTGATTAAAACTATATATTATACTCCTACGGTCTTATTAATAAAAAGTTATAGCATGTCTTAAGACTTGCTATAGTACGTCTAAGGAAAAATGGTATTCATAACAGCATTTTAGCGCTAAAACGTGGTATAAGCCTTCTATAAAGTTATAGAGCCGATAACCCTAACCCTACTTTAGCGGTGTTTTAAGGCAAATGCAAATATGGCCGACTCTTAACAGCTGATTAGTGTCAAAATGGCGTTGTGACATATTCAACTTCAACTTTTTTTTGGTTTCCATTCGGTAATGTCACCATAATTTCGCCAAGGTCCAGCGTTTGAGCGTTGGGAGTATCTTTGTTATATTATGTTCAGGTTCTCAGTCTTCCATCTTCTTCATAGCTTCTGAGAAATATGAGCTTGATTGTCGGAAAATACGTGAAAACGAGGTACCAGGATTCTTGCTTCAAATATTCCAAACGTTTGAATGTATGTGAATTTAGTGAGTATTTATTATGTTGTGTATAAAAACCAATGTAATGTTTAGTTTAGTGTTAATGGTGAAAAAATAAAACTTGTTCACATGAAAGTAACCCACATCGACGAAAGGTGTATATATAATATATATATAAAGGAGTATATAAGTAGGAGTGATCCTTTTACATTCGGAATTTATTTCTAATTTATTTCTTTAGCAATTTTTCTTATAAAATACAAGAAATTAATGAGAGAACGAACGAACACCACTACGTTTTAGTAATATACTCATAACTTTAAATTTCCCCGCTTCATAATAACTTCACAGTGTATGTCTTTTTTATTCTGTAACATTGTCTATGGCTCCACCATCAAACTCGTTTTATCTGTGGACGATTCTGGCAGTTTGTCTATAAAATCGATCGATTTCATTATAATGGCAACATTTTGATCCTAAAACTGGGTATTAGTAATGCTTTAGTTAAAGAAGGCTTATAGAGCGTTTATGAATACGAAATTTTATAGAATGTTTTATAAGCTTATCGAGCGTTTTAACTAATGAGTGTTTTAAGTCTTCTATAAGCATTTATTATGAATAAGACCGTTAGAATAAAACTCGTTTCATCAAATCGGTAACATCAAATGTTTGACTGGAAATTATGTAGAGCAGTTTGTATGAGAAAATGAAAATGCTATTTTTTAATATCTTCTTCGCCAGTTTTTCATATTTTCTCACCGTTTAAACCTTCCCTGCACTACGATAAACGTTTCAAAACCAAATCAGCCAATTCGGCCGTTGCCGTTGTCGAGTTTTAGTCAGACCCACGAACAGCAATACATTTTTTAAATGTACAGATAAATAATTTTACTTATACAATACTATGTTCGTGTCTAATTACGTTATAAATGTAATTGAATTTGTGGTGAAGATACGTATACCTATTCTCTCCTGGTTTATAACAACATAAACAATTCTCAGTAAATGTATTCCCAATATCAGATATCAATGCCAATATATGCTGCTGAAGCCGTTTCCGATCTTGCATCAAATCGAAGATACATAATTATTTCCTTGAACTTATCACAAGATATATCGAAAAAAAAATACTCTCCATGTTTTGCTTGAGTCATTCACCGAAATATTTTTAACTCCATAAAAAGCACCTCGAACATCGAAATCTACACTTGTGACTGACCAGACTAACTATTGTATGGTATGTCCGTTTATTATGACGGAGTAAGCTAAATAAAACTGTTTAAAAATAGTACAATCAAGTTATCATGTGAACGACTGAATTAGGTGTTAAAAAAGTTAGGTGTTGTAGGTCAATTCTTTCCTATTGTCAAAATATTGTTGGACATTCATCACACTGTATCTATTACAAAAAACTATATGTATTACAAAATGTAGTCTTCCGAATCAAATATATTATAGCAATTAAAAAAGCTGTACCTCCGAAATTTAACCGGACTCCAAAAAGCGTAGACCTGATATTATTTCCCCAGAATGTAGTCGAGATCGGAGAACTCAAAAAATTAGTCCTAAGTCCAACCTAATAGAGTCGACATTTTTATTTTTACGAAGACACAGCAGCGCAGCGCTGGCGCTCGAAGCGTGAGCGTGACTTCGAGGAGAGATGCTTACCCCGCGCTTTACCTCAGGCCCCGGATGCATTCGCCACTCGCTCAAACTGTGGGTACCTCCTTTACCTATAATATCGCAATTATTATTTTTATTTATATATTGACAGGTAGGTACTTATACATAATACTATGTTGGAAAGTGTAATCTATCGATAATATTTAACTACCTATAGTATCCGTACCAACTGGAAACAGATTTTGTTATATTTCCGGCCTTGTTCCATAACAAATCAACATATTTTATCACCGAACAGGCGCAAAAACACGTGGGGTCGACCGCCCGCGCCGACATTGTTGGGACATGGTAACTCGGTGGCCCATGGTTGAGATTTATGTAAATAGAAATCGATATCGATGTTTGTAGCACAATATTTATTTATGGATGTATTTATGGATGTATTCTAGATATAGTGTTTTATTGTACAGAAATATGATTTTCAGGACCTTGAATTTCTTTATCACTCTCTGAACACATTCAATTAATTCTATGGGTTGCTGAGCATGAGAGGCTGGAACTTCTGTACTTCTTCATAATAATCTTCTGTTCATAATCTATCTACTTTGGTCTTTTGGCAATATGAGGTAAAACGTCTGATAAATATGTATCTACTAGTCAAGCCATTTCATTTGATACCCATATTGAGGCAGTAGTGAAAAAAATTAATTAATTGGCCATTTTGTGGTGGCGGCCATCTTGGATTTGAAATTTGTCGCAGTGAATACTATTTTACCAATGAAGCCCTTTCATTTGATACTGATATTGAGGTAGGTTGTGAAAAAATATTTAGTCCGTCATTTTGTGGATGCGGCCATCTTGAATCGGTATTAACCAAACATAGCTAAGAACCACCGCACGGAAATTAACCTTCAAATACAAAAAAAGACAAAAGACCGTATCAAAATCGGTCCATCCATCATCCGTTTGAAATCGTCTCAAATTGGATAACATTTCGGTCTCCCAAAGGGTTTCTCCAAACCCTCAGATTTGATCAAGAATAGGTAGATGCACTATACAGTTAACGGCGCTTTGCCGGGTGCCGCGCAAAGCGATCACGTCTTTCCTTCATGAGCTCTGGGGCGGTACTGATCAGTGAGCACATGAGCACCTGAGCACTGAGCTCGAGCGACTGACTGATTAAAAGGCATTTTTTTCAATCATTTTTGTTTCAAGATTTTTAAATAGTTATTTTTCCAAATAGTAAAAATATTCAAATTCTTTATAAAATAACGCTTATTTATTCGCTTATTTTTAACGCGATATATATTATTCATAATAATAATCGTAGTTATGCAGTATGCAGTAATGAGATATGTGTTTTTAGAGCGTTTCGAGGGAATTTGTGCTTATGGACATGATTTTTTTTCTAGATAATCTAAGAATTTATTTAAATTTTAGAGGCGCTATGCAGTCTATCAGTGTTTATTGTACATTAATATATTTTTTTAATTTCGTTTACTCACTTTAGCACTAGCCATGTTTTATTCGTTGTGTGTGAGCCACTCGTATTTACCAACTGATTTTATGAAAACCGTAGTTGTGCCTATAGCTAAGAATAAGACCGGTAATCTTGCGGATAAAAATAATTATAGGCCTATATCTTTAGCTACGATTATAGCAAAAGTGTTTGACGGTTTGCTGAATACACAGTTAAGCGGATACGTAGTGCTTCATGATAATCAGTTTGGGTTTCGTCCTCGGCTGTCCACTGAGAGTGCTATACTGTGTCTTAAGCATACCGTCAAATACTATACGAGACGTAAGACACCGGTGTATGCTTGCTTCCTCGATTTGTCACGTGCTTTCGATCTGGTGGTGTACAATATTTTGTGGGAGAAGCTGAAGGATATTAATTTGCCACAGGTACTCATTAGAATTTTTAAATATTGGTACATTCACCAATCGAACTACGTTAGGTGGGCGGGGACAATATCAGAGCCTTATCAGCTCGAGTGTGGTGTAAGGCAAGCTGGATTAACTTCCCCGACTTTATTTAACCTGTACCTGAATAGCCTTATTGTGGCGCTCAGAGGTCACCATGTCGGCTGTCACATTGATGGAGTTTGTGTCAACAATCTAAGTTATGCTGACGACATGGTTCTTTTGAGTGCGTCGGTATGCGGTTTGCGCAGGTTGATCCAGGTTTGCGAGGAATATGCCTGTGCTCACGGTTTACGATATAATGCAAAAAAGAGCCAGTAGATGGTCTTTGAGGTAGGTGGAAGGTGTACAGAGCTACAGAGCATACTCTCCCTGTTTTATTGAACAGTGTTCCCTTAGAGCGAGTTGAGAAATTTACGTATTTGTGGTATGTACTCACCGCCGACCTCAGGGACAACGAGGATATTGAGAGGGAGCGGAGGTCTCTGTCAATCAGAGCAAACATGATCGCCCGCAGGTTTGCACGTTGTTCAGCTGAGGTCAAAGTTACGCTCTTCAGAGCGTATTGTACGTCGCTGTACACGTGTAGCTTGTGGGCTGACTACACCAAGAGGAGATACAGTGACCTCCTTGTCCTGTACAACAACGCCTTCAGGATGTTGTTGGGGCTGCCCCGGTTCTGCAGCGCTTCAGGTATGTTCGCGGACGCGCGCGTGGCCTGCATCACACGACCATGCGGTTGCGAGCTGCATCGTTGGTGCCCAGAGTGCGGGGCAGCTCCAACACCGTCTTAAAAATGGTAGCGGCTCGATTGGACTGTGCTTTCCTCGGACATTGCCGTAACAGGCATGTGTCTGTGCCGATGCCCGATCGGAGGTACTGGCCAATATATCTAGGACTTGATAGTTTTATTTGGCATTTATTATTATTTTTTATTTTGTAATTTACGAGTAGTTGCTCGTTTTTTTTTTTGACATTTTAAATTGTAATGTTTGATATATTTTGTTTCCCTGACTACTGATTTATGACTGAAAATTATGATGTTTAATATTGTTATTATTGTGTGTTATTTAATGTATATGGGTTAAGTTACCTGAAATAAATTAATTTTGAATTTTTGAAAAACAAGTTGTCGAGCGTTTTTTGAAAAACTTGCTCGGGGATTTTAATTTTGTGTATATAATTAAGGCGAAAATTTGGTATCGGAAGCCGCTATCCTCAATAATAATAAATAAACTCTATTTTCAAAAAATATTGTAGCCAAAATCGTTTAGTTTCTCAGAATAAGAACGTTAAAGTTGTGTAGATTTGTGCAAAAATACGGGTAGATGTAATAGGCCCATTGTTTATTTATAAGGGGCTTTTAGCTGAACGTGGACATTTATTTTCACTGATATCATGAATTAAACTTGATAGCTTCTAGCCATAGGTATCAGAATATTAGCATTTAGTTTAGCATACTACTTACGCATATTTCCCATAAGTAAAGCAAACGTTGACGAGATTATTTTTTAAAAAAACTACAACATTTTGTACCATCGGAGGGCCAGAGTCGTTATGGGAGGTTGCCGTCGATGTCCGAGGGCAAGCTAGGGTCCTAAGAATGCGTTTTCATCAACCGAATACAAAAATCATAATATCACAATAATACGAAACAACAAACACGTGACACAACAAATCATAAATATACAGCTGATAGCTACGCATTTTGTTTCGATGTATGCAGTGCTCCCATTGTAAAAAATA
Source organism: Ectropis grisescens (assembly GCA_017562165.1). Taxonomy (NCBI): domain Eukaryota; kingdom Metazoa; phylum Arthropoda; class Insecta; order Lepidoptera; family Geometridae; genus Ectropis; species Ectropis grisescens. The sequence goes on along the minus strand of JADLOZ010000036.1, from coordinate 7,654 downwards.
TCTTATTTATTAAAAAGTATCGATCTAAATCGTAGGTTCCCAAAGTGGTCCGTGTGGACCCCCAGGGGTCCATAGGAGACCACATAGGGGTAGACCCCTATGTGGTCTATGTGTCTAGACGTACGCCAACGTAGACGTTGACTTGTAAAGAAAACAGGGGTTCACAAATTGTAAAGTGAGGGTACACAAAAAAAATCTGTCAGTGAAAGAAAATTCATCAAGTACATCCATCTCACTAAAAGTATGACTATACTAAGTATGATTTATTTACATTTCAGAGTTAATTTGATTGTAATAATAAATGTTTTTAGTTTTGTTTAACCTCAACTAACCACAAGTATTATTAAAAAAAAAATAGGACACAAGAAAATGTATTACTTTTCTTCTTAACACCCCCTAATTAGTGTGATATTTTTGAAGTTTTGTGAATACAGTAGAAAATTTTAGCAGCCCCTGCTGCTCCATCGAATATAGTAAAATTTTGAAAGTGGTCCACGAGAAAAAAAAGTTTGGGAACCTCTAATCTAAATAGTCCAGGCGCCGCTGCAAATAAAGTAGGTTTGTAATGCAACGTACGGGATCTGGTATTTTTTTGGAATATGTTCAAGGGTGTCGCCTGAATGTAAACCCAAGTTGCGCGGCGGGAGGGGGTTCGCTTCAGCCGCCATCTTGGGAAACGCGTTTTATTGAATATCTCGCGAACCGCGCATCGTACATCGTACATCGTACGTAAATTGTAGAGATCATTATTGTAGATAATAATATTTGTTACTTGTTTTATTAGAAACTTATTGCATAACGCATAGGTTTTTAATTATAGCGCTCCCAAACTTTATACAATATGGTTTTAGGTAATTTCATGCTTTAATTCTAGGTAATTTCAGTTACCATTATTTTTAAATTATAAACTAAATATTTCATAAAAACCATATTGTATAAAGTTTGGAGCGCTATAATTAAAAACCTATGCGTTATACAATAAAAGTTTCAAATAAAACAGGTGACAAATATTTTTACATACAATGGTCTCTACAATGTTTAGACGACGACGAGAATTGATCAACGAGAAATGATCGAGGTTTAGAACCCCCCCCCCTCTTCAACAGCACTCAGTTGGACAGCTTACAAGTGACGGCATAGTGCTCAATCTTATTACTTTATACCCTTCTATCATCCTACATAGGTCTCCTGCTGTATCAGATGACCCGTAAATTTTGTTCACGGGCCTGCAGTCTAATAATAAAAGTTACAAAAAAAACAACATAAAACCGATATTGTTTAATTTCACGCATAAATGTCAAAATGTGACTTTATATCGATTTAAAAATTAAATTGGCAAAAATCGATATTATTTAAAGCGTATTATAACCTGGCAATATAATTGGTTAAGGGGAGGAAATAATTATTAAAATACTTATAAAATGAACTTTTTATTAGTCTGTTTACAAAAATAAATAGTTTTTTTTTACCAAATCAAATGATTAAGAAAATGTTGTTCACGGATAGCCATGTTTGAACAATGTAGTACATTGAATTATTGTCAATATTAGTAAGTAATCATTATATTTAAATTAAATACTATTTGTTCTCACAATTATAAAAAATATATGTATTTTAGCATATTTATAATAATAAACTAGCGACCCGCCCGGCTTCGCACAGGTGCAATGTAATAGTTTGGATAAGCCGCGGGCTGACCTACCGAGTGTAACTAGTAAAAAATAAAATCGACAGTGTTCGAGAATGTTGACGTGACTTGTAAAATTATAGCTTTTATCTCAGCCATTCTCAAATAGTCTCTCCTTCAAATATTGGTGATCGGTATAATCATTCATTCTAAAATTTGCCCGATGTGAGTAGAACATATTTTTTTAAAATTATATTTTGTCTAATTTCCTGATTAGACGAGGCCCGACGCCAAACATGACAAAGCTTATTGCAGGGGTCAGCTTTTAAGGATGGAAAATGGTTCTTCGCGATTTCCGTAAAAACTAAAATATCTTTAGTTCCAAAACAATTTAAATGCCAAAGTGGCAAAGTTGTAGGTAATTAAAGAAATGTAATTTTTTTGAACATACACCTTTTTGCAAATAACCCAAACACTTCCACAATATAATTTGTTACCGAGAAAATTGAAAATATGAAAACTTACATTCTTATGTGCCAAATACGGTCTATTTTTTCTATTCAAACTACTTTTTTCCCCTTATTCTGATACTGTTCAATACTAGATGATATTAAAGAAGATTTTTTTCATAATAGAAAATATTAGTCGTCTGCTCCCCTTACTCGTCTAGAACTCAAAACACCCGATTTTTTAAATCTATACTAATATTATAAAGCTGAAGAGTTTGTTTGTTTGTTTGTTTGTTTGAACGCTAGGATCTCGGGAAGTACTGGCCCGGATTGAAAGATTATTTATCTATTGGATAGTCCATTTATCGAGGAAGGCTTTAGGCTATAGAAAATAACGCTACTATTAATATAAGCGGAGGATGAATCAAGAATGTAACAAAATCGGGAAAAAATATTCCTTTTTGAGAGTCTTCGTACGTTTCGTGCTTTGACATAACACATGACAGCATGTGTCTAAGATTGCGTCATTGAATATCACAGATTACATACCTCTTGAATATAAAACATTTGCTAATCTTTTTTTTTTTCTTTCTAAATCTGAGCTAGTACAACCAATTTCCGACAGATGGCGTAGCAGGTAGCTGAAAAGGTGTTTTGTTTGAAAGCGATATTCTCAGGAATGGCTGAACCGATTTCAGTCATTCTTTCACCGTTGTATATGTACGTGGTACATTATATAGCCTGATGAGTACTATATAATGTACCACGGGCAACGCCGGGGCGGACATCTAGTTTCATTTATAATGGGTTTCATCCTGTTGTAAATTATTAACTGACTTCATAAAGGAGGAGGTTCTCTCTCAATGCGGTTCTGTTTTTTGTATTACACGATAGCTCCGCCAATTGTGAATCTAAAGTTACTTTCATTTATCTTGACGCTAGCTTCTTGTGAAATTTGATCGAGTGTTTGAATTTCACTATTTCAAAAAACCTGATAAAATAAATGATTTTAGTCTCATCTCGAATACTGTCGGCCCTCCCCTATACGTAACTGAAGAATTTGAATAAACCATCTATCGTCTGTACATCTTGTTAAGATCTGTTTTAATTAAGCATTTCTACTGAGTTATGTAATAAAATTTTACTAAACCGAAAAGGTTATAAAAAAGGTTAAAGGTTGATTTTCGTGGACATTAAATTAATAACTTTAATTCAACTTATTGAAATCCCTAAATAAAAATTGTTGCATTCAAAATGTTGGAATCGTGACTCATAACTTGAGTCTATTATTTGTTTCCTAATAAGACCATCTGTACTGTGGAATACCTGAGCGTCTTCAAATCGAAAGTGAATCTTTCTACTGGTAAACTTTCTCTATCGTAAGCGAAATAGCTTAGTATCAGTTGAGATGATGCTCAGTGTAAACCAATTGTGCTCTAAATAGCATCAAGAAGCATAACAGATATTTTTGAACAAAGAAGATTTCGATCTGAATACTAGATGGCCCGGTGAACTTAGTATAATCTGCAATCTTCTTTCTTTGTAGTACTGTACTTACATTTAGACACTCTTGGTATTTGTAAGGAAACAATACCGTTCTTTGTGTAGCGCCTTCTGGTGAAGAGAACAATAAAATTTTGTTTCCTAGTACGGTAACACTACGTACCTAATGTCAGAAATTGCTACTTATCATTCGGGTTATCAGTGGCACAAAGTTAACATAACAATTTAAAAGTTCTTAAACTTGTTAAAGTATACTTTGTATTGTATTTTTATTTACTCTGTGTGCTGGTGATTTTCCGTTAAATAATCAGATAAATTATTGTTATTATGGGCCTGTTTTGTCCCAATGTTGGGTCTTGACTTGTTGCCTCGATACCATTCTTCCTGTTTTCTCGGTCTCCAGTTAAATCTGTCCAGTCTTTGTGTGGTATTCAACGAATCAGAAATACTAAATTTCATTAATATCATGTGAATATAACGAAAACATTCTCTTTAGTAACATTTTAGACCCGAGACAGTACATTTTATCGTACAATTATGGGCTGAAGCGTTTCTAATCAATTTCGCGGTTTACAGATTTGATTCGTTGTAATGGCGATTAGTGACGTAGTTGTCACCAGGTGGCAGCATGAATACATTTTCATCGATCGAGTCCTCACCGATCGTTTCATGAATATATTTTAATCGATTGAGCCCCCACTGATCGTTTCATGCTGTAAACCCAGCTATTTACACACTATTGATTGGACGTTGCTTGTCGGTAACGCAATCCATCCTTGACACGTTTGAGCGGGAACATTTTAAATGCGAGGTTATAAATCTGAAATTCTAAATATTCGATGTACAAATACGGTTCCATATATTTTATTCTGTCCTATTCTAAATTTGAATTCCGTGGCTAGAAAATACGATTTCACAGTCGTAGGAAGGTTGGTTAGAATCCCGCCTGGCACCTCTAAGTATTTTTTTAAGTGCACACCTTTACCATTACCACTGGATTTTACGGTGAAGGAAACATTGTCAGGAAACCGGCATGTTCCAAGAAATACCTTTTTGTAGTATCTCTCATGTGTCAATCGCCAACCTGGACTTTGGTGCCAGCATGGTGGATTGTGGCCTTGACACTCTTTGCAAAACAGAAATCCTGTGTGTGGAATGGCTGATTTATTGCGATCTGAATGGTGATCCATTAGTTTTAGCTATATCCATACTAATATTATAAATGCGAAAGTAACTCTGTCTGTCTGTTTGTCCGTCTTTACCGCCTAAACCGCTGAACCGTTTTTAATTAAATTTGGTACATAGATAGAATAGATCCCGAGAAAGGACATAGGTTACTTTTTTACTGCAGAAAAAGGATTGAAGGGTTTGAAATGGGGAATGAAAATTTAAATGCAACTTTTTTGTTGAAGAAAACACAACGAATCTTAATATCCATACTATCCGTACTAATATTATAAATGTGAAAGTAACTCTGTCTGTCCGTCTTTATCGCGTAAAGCACTGAACCGATTTTTATGAAATTTGTTACATAGATAAAATAGATCTCGAGAAAGGATCTACTTTACTTTTGGCTACTTTTTATTGCGGAAAAAGGGTTGAAGGAGTTGAAATTATATGAAAATTCATCAGTGTTGAAGATAACACAACGAAACTTTATATCTATACTAATATTATAAATGCGAAAGTAACTCTGTCTGTTTCTCAGCCCGTCTTTACCACCTATACCTATGCCTATACGATATTGATGAAATTTGGTACATGATAAGGTATGTAAATAGAATAGATTCCGAGGCTACTTTTTAACACAGAAAAAGGGTTGGTAATGTGAAATAAGGAAATTTTATATGAAAGTTTATCATTGTTGAAGATGTACCTAACCATGTCATTTTGTATCAATATCCTCATATTTCTAAATATTTTTTTTACTATTAAATTTGTATAAAAAATACTGCTTGACTTACCTTAACATTTAATTTTTATTTCGCGCGGACGAAGTCGCGGTTAACATCTAGTACGACTATATCTTAGTGGCTGTAGTACTTATCAAGCCTATTTGATGTAGAAGTGTTAAAACTGTTTTCATTGATTTTTATATTGAAATTGTGGGATTAAATTCCTAGGCCAGTTTGGTTTGGTTATCTACCACGGCAGATTGTCATCATTTTAGTAATGTTTTAGAGCGCGTGTCACATCATAATATGCAACGTTTGAGGTATTACGCCTAAGTGGCATTCAAATAATTTCTAATAAACGTTTTAAGGTATGTCAATATAGTACCTACATTAGTGAATTCATCAGAATTTTGTTCAACATAACTAGTTTTTAAAGCAAGTTTTGTCAAAATGTAGCTGTACGTCGCAAATATTAATCGAAAGAAATACCTTTAACACACGAACGTATTATTAAATGTCGCTTTATATCTTCTGTCTTTACTTATGACGTCCTGGTGTTGTTAGATAGAAATGTAAGTTTACTATTAATAAACTATATATATTAAATATATATATATATATATTAAAATACCTAAAAATGGGTTCTATAGGTATAAAGCGACATTTTTGTGCAGGCGGCCATCTTGAATCGATATTAACGAAACATAGCTAAGAACATCCGCACGGATGTTAACCTACAAATTAAAAAAACCGCATCGAAATAGGCCCATCCGTTTGAGCTCTACCGAGCCATAGATAGACACATACACAGACAGACAGACATCGACGTCAAACTTATAACACCCCTTTTTTTTGGTCGGGGCTTAAAAAGTCATAATTTCTAGAAATTGCATAAAATAAAATTGGTCAAGTCGAAAGTCTCGAATAAAAAACGATAAATCTAAAATGGAGCGACTTTTACAGGATCGAAATTTTAACAAATACTTAGTTAGACATGATGTGAGCCATTTACGTGACAAGATTAAAAGCTTTATTTAATTTCCTAATGATAAAATAACGTAAGATTAGAAATTTTTCAATAACGTTGCTTTATAATAGCTTTGCTTAGTTTGGGGTCAGATGGTGTTGTGTGTCAATTGTCTACCAATATTTATTTATTTATAATAAATAAGTCATTTTTAACTCGAAAGTTCGTAACTTACACAGCCAGTATCTTATGTGCCCAAGCACGGATTGATAATGCCTGGAGGAATAATTATAGTGACAGAATAAAGTTTCCTTCATGGGTAAGTGTAAAATAAAATGCGAATGTGTACCTACTAACCGAAATAGATATCTAGGTACCTGATCTAATCTATCATCGGGTTCGTTTCATTTTATGCGGCAATACAAACACCCACAGATTTCTGAAACAATTTAGAAATCTGTGCAAACACCCTTTTAATTAGAACTAGCTGAACCCGCTACTTCGTTCGCGTAAGCAGATGTTACTGACTTATAGGTACATTAGTTAGAAGTGATAGTTAATATTTGTTTCCTTAAGGCCCATGCTTCTTTCCAGGCTGATAGGTAGTACATATGTGGTATTTCAGACTATAAGTTGTCTTTGTTTCAATTTTCTACCAAATTTGCTTAGTCTTTCCGACGTCACAGTAACCTATAAGTAACCGATTTGCTATTTCTCAGTACAAACTACGTGTGTCTCGAATTTCTTCCAAATATGTTCAGCCGTTCCAACGTTGTCTTGTAAATATTATGAATGCCAATGTTTGGACGTTTGTTACTTAATTATAGTAGAACGTATCAAGTGATCGGGTTGAAATTTGAAATACAATTAGATTATAGTCTGGAAGAACACAAAGGCTAAACATTGCCTATGTGTAAAGTACCCTATGTGTTACTTAAGCTAAGCCAAGAATGTATTTCAAATTTTAACTCTATACATTCAGCCATTCCAACATAAATGAGCAGCAAAAATTTAAATATTGACATATTTATATAATATTAGGAAAGGATAGGATTTTACAAAAATTTAGAAAAAATAATACCGGTCAAGTGCAAGTGACTCGCGTGCGAAGGGTTCTGAACCATTAGCAAATAAACGCCTTTTATTGTATGGGAGCCCCCTTAATAATTTATTTTATTTTAATTAATTAAATTTAAAGAGAACATAAAACTAA